>JZKD02S0163456.1:0-13504 GCA_000966675.3 Picea glauca | reverse complement strand
TTCAACTGTCCACCCATCAGGGCCCGGATTCTTGTCTTTTGCAAAACCTCTTAATACCTCCACAATCTCCTCCGTAGTAACAACCCTTTCCAAAGTTGCTACCTCTTCCTCCTGAACAATCCTTGGATACAGTCTAATGGTCACTAGCTGATCCTGAATATTAGTTTGATTCTAATCTTTAAAAAAAAAATCGAAATAGGAGACAACTTATTTTTTAATGGCATCCTGGCCCGAGTGAACATTACCAGCCTCATCCCTTATTTCCCATAGAAATTTCTTATTCCTCCGATAATTAGTAAAATTATGGAAGAATTTTGTATTTATGTCACCACTATTTATCCAAATTGCCCTACTTTTCTGCCTCCAGCTCTATTCCTCCTTCTGTAATATCTTATTCTGATCCATTTCAATATGCTTCCCTTATTGTTTTGTTTCTTCATTTATCGTACCCACATTTTTCTGCCGGAAAAAGGTTTCTAAATATGCTTCAATCGTTGTTAATTGTTCATGTTCCCTTTTTAATTTAGTTTTCAACCAGGATTTAACCCTGTTTTTAAGGAGTGAAAGTTTCTCAACCAGTTTTCTCTGAAAGCCAACAAGAAAATCAAACCTGTTATCAAGCCATACCTCTCTATTTAATTCAGCAAAAGTACCATATTTTAACCAGACCAGATTAAATTTAAAAGCGTGCCTAGTCTTTGGAATGCCAAGGTCCAGCTACATCAAAATAGGAGAATGGTATGATATATATGTTGGCTCCACCCAATATCTAAATTGTAGCTCTGGGCCCATCAAATATTCATTCATAAAACATATGTCAAGCCTTTTTGAAATGCTTGATTCCCCCATCCTACTGTTACGCCACGTCGAGGCTAGCTCGGTCGAAGCCACATCAACAAGTGAAAAATCATCAAAAAGTTCTTTGAAAAAAGGAGCCAAAGGATCCAGCACAGACGTTGTACCCCACATCTCTTCAAAGTTTAAGGTAAAGTTTAAATCTCCCTCCAGTATAAAGTTTTTGATAGATAGCAGCCCTCTGTCAGCAACTTTTCTCTAGAATGTCTTGCGCTCCTTGCAAGGACCATACACATTAAGGAGTGATAGTCTCCTCTTATCCACAACACTGGATCCTGTCAAGAGAATTACGCTGCAGGTAAGGACATGAGAGAAAACAAAATATTGAGGGTCCCAATATGCCAACAAGACCCCGAATTACCAATAGAACTAATGGAACACGACATCCAATCTGGATTCAAAGAAAACATAAAATCCCGAGCTCTCTCATTAGAAGTTAGTGTCTCTTGGAGTAAAACAATGTCAGGGGTAGTCTTATTCAAAAATATCCTCATAGAGGCCAGTTTAAGGGGCCCTCCTACCCCTCTAATGTCTAGGGATAAAATGATCATGACTTAGCCCTTGCAAGGGCTTTGATGCCTCTAAGCTCCCCGTGGTCGATAGTTAAAAGAGATGAGGATTATGGTGTCACCATGTCAGATCCCCCTCGTTTGTGTGCACTATCGATATTTACAGGAGACAAATCCAATCCCAATCCTCTAGACCATGCAAGTTTTTTTCCAGTCGAGGTGTCCATAGCCACCAGTTCATGTTCTATAGGTAATAGTTCCCCATGAACCACTTCAGTTTTTATTAGGAAGGTCAGAATAGGAACAGGGTTATTTACCTCCATGTAGGTCGTGACTAAATCATTAAGAATCACATCCAAAGATTAGGTAATATCATCAGGTTCACCAAAACCTGGTAGGAGGGGTGAGTCTTTCGATCGCCTAACAACATCTATGGTAGTAGAGGGAAGAGACAGAGTAACATTAGGGATATTAAGTGCCAGACTCGTTTCATTTAATGTCAACGGGTGTAGGGTCGTATCAGAATTATGTGTGTAGGCCTCCTTTCCCTTGTCCCTCATACCCGAATTTAATAGGACACCAGATTCCTTAGAAACATCAGAAAACACAGAGTCTACAAAATTTATATCCCATGCCAACAAAGAACAATACATATTAAGGACAAAATGTCGTAACTTACCCATAAATGTATATTTCATGTTTATATAATCGTCCAGCTCCCACGCATCCTGATGAAAGCCTGGTTCCAAGGTATCCACCTCCGTAGGATACGCATTGTCGACATTTTCCTCCACTGATTGTTCATCTATGTGTACACCAAAAGGAAGCCTGCACTCTTTTTTGAGATGACTAGTTTGTCTACGTCGACTGCACTAAAAAGGTACCCCAAGATAATCTAATCTATGAGAGATGACCATGTCTTGCCACTCTATATCAAAATCCTCCAACAGTCCCATGTATATATCAATTTCTACAAGGATTTTTGCCATAGGACGGTCGTTTGAGAGGAGTGCTTCCTTTTCCATCTTAAAAAAGAGACCCAACATAATTTCGATAGCCTCCAAGGCTTTTTGGTTCCATAACTATAATGGAAAGCCTGACATCAGCACCCACAGATGTCAAAAGCTAAAATATTCAGACGTCGGATCGAATTTTATCCTCCAATGCTTTAACATAAGACTACCACCTTCGAAGACCCAAAACTTCTCTAGTATCCTTGTCGATTCTTCTGGAGAATTAAAAATAAACCCGAACCACCCCCGAGGTAAATGAAGGAGCACCGATGAGTAACCTAGGATGCGTTCGCAGGTGTCCTTCATCCGCACCAGAACTAAACTTTTACAAAAATGGTGATATGAAAGCCTACCTACCAAAGCACATAAGGAAAGTGAACAAGACTTTGCTAGCCCGATATCCATCCCAAGGACCATCTTGCACTTTTTTTGGGGGGATTTCCACACTCTATAAGGCAACTTGGTAGAGTGTTCCTTCCCCACTCCGCCACTTCCAGGTATTGTCGGGATGACCTTAAACTGATACGAAGTCTTTCCTCCAGCCCCGGAAGATAAAATGGGACAGGTCTCGACCACACTTATGTTTTTGCCTATGCCAAGTTCTCTTTTTTCCCTCGGAGAAAAACCAACACCTCTTTGTGTTTCCTTGCAAGCTCACTCAAAGGAAGAATCATGAAGGAAGGAAGAGTTTAGTGAGAAAGAGGATGAAGTATAAGACGTTGTCTGCAGGGTTGATGGAGCATTTAGTGATGCATTAAACAAGGTTTTAATAACATGGATTTGGCATATGGAATCCACCGTTGATATGAATTTTGGATGATCCCAATGATCTCCTACCTCGTCTCCCAATGGATGGCTGACCTCAACATCCATAACTACCACTAATGAGAAAAATTAAAGGCCCCACCAAAAAAAGGTATTAGGCATCGATCTAGATTGGAGGGGAACCGAGTTATGATAATAGAGAAGGTTCAATACGAATTCTCCTTACAAATGCACTAATGAAACTCTGAATCCTATCAGATCTTTCATGAAAAATACAAAGAATCGTACCATACAGAGGTTCTAAAAAAAATCGAAGGAGGAAAAAAACAAAATATCGTTCTTCGAACCAATAACTACAAGAGTTATTGTCCTCCTAGCCCAAAAACCGTGCCATCACCCAAGACGAAGCTCTTCAAAATTTCCCGCCTCACAAGGATTTGAAATTTTGTTTTTCCATGAAACTTGCTCTCTAAACACCACCTATATGTCTGTTACATTGAGTTTTTCATCCTATACTTGCACATAGGCTTAAGTGGCTTTGTTTACCAAATGGCTGATTAGTGTACCAAATGGGTGATTAATTTTATGGATATTAATGAATCATTGGAGGATTTTTTTAGAATTTGTATATCTTAAGAAGCTCTTCTCGGAGAAAGGTATTGAAAAGGTTTAGTGTACTTATATAGAATAAATAGAGAATTAACAACAATATATTTAAGGAAATTCAAACAGTAAAAGTAAATTAAATAGAGCAAGAGTATTGAACCTATATAATAAGAAGTTACCCTTTATTGATATTCCAAAAGGTGAATAATGTTCACATGTTTTTTTGAGGGAACAACCTATAAATTAGCATCACTCCAATAGAATGATAATCCTTAACAACATATTGACATATCTCTCTACCTCTAAAAATAGTTTATGTGTACCTCATACCATGACGACTAGTGGTCCTTACATTAATGACTAGGCCACATTCATTATCGAGTACCAACTACCCAATAGGCCTGATTCAATAAGAATGAACCTTTACAATGATTAACAACATGCCAACTACCTAGAGGGTCTTATTAAAAGAGGATGGCCACCACACATTAATTAACTTACCCCTAACAACCTAAGTTTCATTAACTAGAGGGATTATGGTAGGACCCTAACATGTCCTCCCTCTTCAAAAGCAATGTTTTCCTAAAAGTTCGAGATGTGGAAACTATTGTAAAATTGTGATTGGTTCCCAAGTGGCATATTCAAGTTTTACATATCCTTCCACCATATCAAGACTTCCTGAATATTGCGTCAGTGCATAATATGCTCTCTTTTGTCTAGTACTACCTCAAGGTATTGTTGGGTTAATATTGACTGGGTCATAGAGTAGTAAGTATAACTTTGATACAATCAATGGATTTACAATTCATAGTTTATGGGTCCACGGTAGTGGGTAACCCATGAAATTTTCTCATGTAATTTCATAATATGAAGCCCATTTAATGGCTTGGGATACTCCATTGTAAGATTCCTTATGATATAGGCCTCAAGATTTGGCCTATTGGCTCATATAGGCCTGGGTGGCCAATGTAGTCCCAAGGTGCATAGTGTAGGCCATATTTGGTCTAGAGAGCTAAGAAAGAAGGAGCTCACTAATGAACACTCTAATTGAAATATTAAAGACTCTATAATGTATTGTAACCATTTAGTTGTTGATAATACATTGATTGTGCTTTAGAGTGTGGGTTTTTTCTCACCAAAAGGGTTTCCCTATAAAATCATCTTGTTTAAGGATTTGTTGTTTATTTCATTTATTTGCAATTTTTTGTTCTAAGTTTCTACACATTCTTCTCTCACAAATTAGTGTATGAAGCATATTACACACCTTTTCTTTCATTTGGTATTAGATCATGATCACCTCGCATCCAAGGTGTTAGCGATAATGTTTTTTTATGTAATCATGGTTTAAGTGGGAGTGTGCAGAATGAAAACTTGTTGCAAGAAAATGGAAAACACAACAAGAATTGAAATGGAGAGTGATCTTGAGGATGTGGCTTTGGACTACAACTTTCGTGGAGAAGCATGGATTTGTGGATTGATGAATAGATCTACCACTTGGATGCCTGGACCTACTGAGATTAACTAGAGATTTCACAAATTTGTTAGATATAAAGATTGGATGGCTTAAGTTGGTGGTAGATTGTGTGTGATATGATGATGTTGAGGCCTAGATCTACGATGGATATGTTCATATATACATTATTAGCATGATATTATTATTTGTAGGACTGGATCTATTATTGATTTGTTATTGGAATCCATGAACAACATATCATACTAGATCTATTGTATCATCATGGAAAGGGCCATGTGGAGACCAACGAGCTCTCTAAGATCCATAAAATACAATGGTAAGATAAGTACTTGTTCGATGCAAATGTATTTGGAATCAGAGGGATGTTGGCAATGAAATTGATTGATGTTTCATAGCATCACATGCTTGGGCATGCAATCGTGAGTATTTTTATCGAGCATGATATTATCAAATATGTAAGCCATATGGTTGTAAGATCCATTTAGGCATGTTTACCTGTATTTTGATGGTTCATTGATGTAAAGTATAAATAAAGACTTAAGTGACAATAGCATGTTGTATTCTCGAATACCATTCTAATAAAATTTCACAGGGGTAGGTGTTTATCCCAGGTCAAGTTTAAAGGGGGGAATGTTGAGGCAATCTTGACTTAGTCATAGACTAGTTGGGATAACTTTGATATAATCAATTATGGGTTTACAGTTCATGGTTTATGGGCCCATGGTATTGGTAACCCATGGTATTTCATATGATGAAGCCTATTTAATGGCTTGTGATACTCCATTGTAATATTCCTCATGATATAGACCTCGGGAGTTGGCCTATTGGTCCATATAGGCCCAGGTGGCCAATGTAGTCCTAGAGTGCATAGTGTAGACCATATTTATTCTAGAAAGCCAAGCAAGAAGGATTTCACTATTGAACACTCTTGTTGAAAGAAAGAAGACTCTCTAATGTAGTATAACCATTTATTTGTTGATAATACATTGGGTGTGATTTAGAGTATGGGGATTTTCTCCTGAAATGGTTTTCCCTATGAAATCATCTTTTCTGATGGTATTTTTTTATTTCATTTTTTTGTTTCTTAATAATTCTAGAAGTACTTCTAGAAATAGTTAGAAACATGTTGATTAACTATGAAAACACACATAATCAGATATTGTATTTGTTTGCAACTGTTGTTTTCTAAGTTTTTGCACATTCTTCTCTCATGGATTAGTGTAGGAAGCATATTCCATACCTTTGTTTCATTTCAATTACAACCATAAGGAAGGTCCCTTTTCATAAAATTTTAGGAGGATGGTTTGAACTCAGCAATTTGGCTAAACCACTTTCTTCAAGCAAGACACATGAAATAGTGGAAGGATCTAGGAGTGGTTTGGGAGATCCAATCTGTAGGTCACTTATCCAATTCATTTGAGTATTTAACAAGGTCCATAAGAATTGGGTGCTATCTTCTGGTGTCTCTTCTTCTTGAGATATGTCTACTTCTATATTTGGATATAAAGAAGCCCTTGATCCCCTTATTCAAAGTGGTGCATTGAGTGATGATGATCTACTTTTTTCTTCATTTGATTTGATCCAAGACCAAATTGTCCTTAAGTGTATGGAGAATGTCATATTTTGTCCAAAAAAAACATAATAGGGTGACATTTTGGTAGTACCTTCATAGGTGTTATTGTAACACCATTCTAAAAGATTTGGAGCCACTAGCACCTCTAGTCTAATAAAAAACATTTCAAACAAGTTTTCAGGCACTTATTTACCACCTTTACTTTACCATCTATTTGGGCATGATAGGTCATGCTCATTTTCAATTGGATTCCCTGAAATTTAATCGACTCATGAAATTATTTACATATGAATGTCGGTCACGATCCATCACAATTGAATCAAGCATGACATATAGTTTAAAAATATGATCCATGAAGACTTGGGTAACTATGGATGGCTTAAATGACAGTTATAAGGCACAAAAGTGTGCATATTTGTAAAGTCAATCAGTGACCACCCTAAGAACAGATTTGTTTCTTGATTTTGGTTGCCCAAAGATAAAATACATGGAAAGGTAAATTGAGATTGTTGCAAGGATCAGTAGGGGTTGCAATTCCCCAACTTGCTTCAACATATTAGCCTTGTTCCTTTGATGCATGTCACATTCAACCACAAAGTACATATTTTATTCTTCATTTTTTCCTAAAAGAATCAACACTTAAATATTTCATAGGTTTTCTAAAATCTAGAGTGACCTAATGTGGGATATGAATTCAATTACATTAACACCCTTGATTTTAAAGTAGAATTTTGCACAAAAATGATATTACCTTTATATCATAATGTGTCATTATGTTAAGTGTAGCCTATAGTGGGGTTTGGATCTTCTTATAGCCATTAAAGAAGTTGAAATAATGATGGCGTCCACCCGGGCACCTACCTTAGCAGGTCCCGCGCCTGACCTCCCGGTCTTAAGGATCGTTCAACTTTCTCCCTCGAGCCGGAATGGCTCTTTTGATTCCCAGTGGAATCTCCTTCGAAATGGACCCACAGGTCTTTCCTTCACCCTGTCATGGCCTTTCCACACTTAACCGTGATCTTCCCTGACTCTTAATTTTGGGTTTAGGGGTTTCGTGATCCCCGACGTCAAGAGTTCCTGTCCTCTTGAATCCCCGATCTCCGATGATCAATTTCACCGATACGCGCCCTTTACGCGTTAGCTCTCCTAGCTATACTCTGGTCCATGTGACTGCTAATTCATAAGACCGCAGCCTTATCCTTCTTTCGGGGTTTTGGGCTTTAAAATCCCAATGTGCTCCAACTTCCGTTAGCCCTCCAGGCTAAGATCGTGGCCCACGTGACCTTCCCCTATATGACCGCAACCATACCTCCTCATCAGGGTTTCAGAATTTCCAATGTCGAAACACATATGTCCTCAGGATTCACGATCCCTCGAATCCCGACGCGCTCTTTACGCACTAGATCTCCTGGCTAGGCTCCTGGCCCATATGACCGTTATCCCCGTGACCGCAGTCTTACCTCTCCATCAGGGTTTCGAGCTTTTCAATGCCGCAATGCATTGACCCACGGAATTCCCGATTCCTCAAATCCCGACTCTTTGATATGCTGACAGTTGGTCCCTTAAATGACACTTCCCACTTCTCCGATATACTGACATCTGGCCCCCACGATGGCACCTTCCTCCTTGTCGGGGTTTTGGACTTCGCGATTCTGAAATGCCCAAACCTCTTGTCACCAGGATTCCCGATATCCCAATGACCAAAATGCCAATAGATGACTTCCTGTCGAGACTTTCCCCGATGGCTCCGATTTCTGCCACGCGTCCCCTCAAGATGGACGGTTCAGATTTCTCCTCGCGTTTTTGCGACTTCTAATGTTCTGATTTTCACGACCTCAGGAACTCTGATTTCCCGAGTGTCGATATCCCGATGTCTAGTGCCCGGATCTTCGGAATGGATGATCATGTGACATGCATCCTCTCTCAGATGGATGACCCAAATTTGTGTCAGGGTTTTCAAGGTGGACTTACCTGATCTCCTGTCCACGGGAATGTCGATATCTCATGCGCCAAAGTATCGACGGGCGCTCGATCTCCGCCACGCGTCTCCACTACCGGACAGCTCAGATCGTTTCTCGCTATTTCAAGACTTGAAGTGTCTCGACTTTCTCGACCTCGAGAACTCTGATTTCCCGAACACCGATATCCCGATAAGTTAGTCCTTTCGAGACTTCCACCCTCCTGTTCACGATGCTAAACCTCATGCAGCTCCCAACTGATCTGACATCTATCGGGTATTTGATCAAGATCTGACGGCCCAGATCCGTTCTCCTACTCTCTTACTCCAAAGGCTAAACTATGCGCACCTTCAATCGATCCAACGGCTGATGGGTATCTGAGTGAGATATGACGACTGATGATCTCCTCTTCTGTGCGCTTCTCTTGATCCTTCCTGGACGTAGAAACCAACGGTCCAGATCTCTTTCTCCGCCCGATATGATGGCTATTGTGCTCCCTCCTGAGCTTCCTGCGCACTTTCTTCCGATGCTTGGAAGAATTCCAAGTCTCCAAAGGCCTCGACCTTTGTCCTCTATTCCAAGTGCCTTTTACACCAGTGGTCAAAGCTTTCATTGATAGTAGCTCCCAGCCACCCTCCTCTCAGATTATAATGATTTAAATTTTTTTTCCAAATAGCAACAATGAAAGGACATTGGATAAAAAGGTGATAAACCGATTCTCCATTACCTCTGCACATGTGACATAGTCCCAGACCTTGCTAGCCGCACTTGTTGAGATTATTCCAAGTGAGCATATTGTTTTCAATAAGGAGCCACATGAACAATTTAATCTTCAGTGGGCAATCCCATTTCCAGATTTTCCTTTGACATCCACTTTTGTTTTTTTTCCAAATTTTAGCCGCCAGGGAATTATAAACGTTCTTTGTAGTTAAGATCCATGTTCCTTCCCCACCTATCCACATTAATTCATCCTTTGTTCCATTCAATGCAATGTCGACATCAATCAATTATTTTCTATAACCTTCCCATTCAGCAGCTAGATCCCCTTCTAATCCCAGGTCTTCACAGGTAAGCCAATTTGAGCAAAGTGAACCTATAGCCGAGGCACTTCTAGCCCAAAAGAGAAAGATTGCCTGATGATCATTTAAAAAATGAATCAGCTCCTATGAAAGAAAATATCCCACCTCCAAGACCAGGATTGCATCCTTCCCTATAATGATATCAACACTAGATCCCGGTTTCCATGCTAGCCAGTGCACCAAAAGAGGTAAAGCATTAATAATATTTTTCCAAGTTTGTGAACCAAATTGGACCACCAGTATTGTTGATCTCAACCACGATATCACCGAAGTATGAGAAAAGTACTTGTCTTTCAAGACACGTTGCCATACCCCCGGTTGCATCAATCCTCGCCAAAGGGATTTAGTTGCCAAGGCTCTTAGGAAGAAAAAAATGTTCCTAATCCCTGAGCCACCAAACTATTTTGGTCTGGCTAATAATTCCCAGCTGCAAAGATGTATGGAAGCGGACTTTTTTGTACCTGACCAAAGGTAAGAGAAGGTTAACTTGTGAATCTTGTTCAAAATAATTGCAGGAATGTGTGGAAGTGCCAACCAGTAAACTTGTTGGCTTTCAAGAACTTCTTTAATCAATACAAATTTACCACCCAATGATAAGTAACGATTACACCAATGTGAAATTATGTGTTCAAATTTTTTCAATAGCCAATTCCAATCAACTGCTTTATACCTGTCCAACTTTTAAAAGAACCCCAAGTTTTTGAAACCATCCACGAGACAAGAGTTGAAAAAATGATATAAATCATTCAACCGATATTGAAAGTCTTGCTAAATCCCGTGATGATGGAAGGTGGATTTATGTGTATTGATCTCTAGTCCACTAGCACCAAAGAAAACACATAATAGTTATTGAATCTCACGCCATTCATTCATGTCTACTTTAGTCATTATTATCACATCATCCAAAAATAGGAGATGAATGATCCTTATTAAGCGAGAGACTTTTATACCCGACACCTTCCCCTCCAAATGACTCTTTTTTAGTGCAAGACTCAGCCCCTCCATCACAAGTATAAAAAGAAGTGGGGACAAGGGGAAACCCTAGCGATGTCATCTCCCACTATTTATGAAATTTGTGGGTTGTCCATTGATCAGGATGGCTAGATTAGCCGAAGACACACAACCCATAATCCACCTGGACATAAGATGCCCAAAACCACAGTGTACAAGCAATAATATAAAGTAATCCCAATTTGTAGAGTCGTATGCCTTTTTTAGATCTAGTTTCAGAATGACTACCTATAATTTCTTAGTCTTTATGCTATGGAGGCACTCCTATGTCGTACCTATAGCATCCAAAATCTGGTGTCCCTTAAGGAACCCCAGTTGTTCCTCTGAAAGAGCCCGGGAAAGGAAAGGCCTAATCTGCCTCACAATTATCTTTGTGACAATCTTGTAAACAAGATTACATAATGCAATAGGCTGGAAATCAGAGAAGTATGATGGCCAATTTGATTTTGGAATTAAAGAAAGAAAAGTGGAATTTAGCGATCTGACTTCACCACAAAGTCTAGTTTCCTCCACCATCTCTAATAAATCTACCCCAGCTAGATCAATGAAGAAAAGGAAAAATTCAACTGTCCACCCATCAGGTCCCGGACTCTTGTCTTTTGAAAAACCTCTTAATACCTCCACAATCTCCTCTGTAGTAACAACCCTTTCCAAAGTTGCTACCTCTTCCTCCTGAACAATCCTTGGATATAGTTTGATGGTCACCAGCTGATCCTGAATATTAGTTTGATTCTAATCTTTAAAAAAAAAATTGAAATAGGAGACAACTTATTTTTTAATGGCATCCTGGCCCAAGTAAACATTACCAGTCTCATCCCTTATTTCCCATAGAAGTTTCTTATTCCTCCGATAATTAGTAAAATTATGGAGTAATTTTGTATTTCTGTCCCCACTATTTATCCAAATTGCTTGTTTTTCTTCCTCCATCTCTCTTCCTCCTCCAGTAATATCTTATTCCGATCCATTTCAATATGCTTCCCTTGTTGTTTTGTTTCTTCATTTATCGTACCCGCATTTTTATGTCGGAAAAAGATTTCTAAATCTGCTTCAATCGTTGTTAATTGTTCATGTTCCCTTTTTAATTTAGTTTTCAACTAGGATTTAACCTTGTTTTTAAGGAGTGAAAGTTTCTCAACCAGTCTTCTCTAAGAGCCAACAAGAAAATCAAACCTGTTATCAAGCCATACCTCTCTAGTTAATTCAGCAAAAGTACCATCTTTTAACCAGACCTGATTAAATTTAAAAGCGTGCCTAGTCTTTGGAATGCCAAGGTCCAGCTACAGCAAAATAGGAGAATGGTCTGATATATATGTTAGCTCCACCCAATATCTAAACTATAGCTCTGGGCCCATCAAATATTCATGCATAAAACATATGTCAATCCTTTTTGAAATGCTTGATTCCCCCATCCTATTGTTACGCCACGTCGGGGATAGCTCAGTCGAAACCACATCAACAAGCAAAAAATCATCAAAAAGTTCTTTGAGAAAAGGAGCCAAAGGATCCAGCATAGACGTTGTACCCCACATATCTTCAGAGTTTAAGGTAAAGTTTAAATCTCCCTCCAGTATAATGTTTTTGATAGATAGCATCCCTTTGTCAGCAACTTTTCTCCATAATGTATTGTGCTCCTTGCAAGGACCATACACATTAAGGAGTGATAGTCTCCTCTTATCCGCAACACTGGATCCTATCAAGAGAATGACGTCGCAGGTAAGGACATGAGAGAAAACAAAAGATTGAGGGTCCCAATATGCCAACAAGACCCCCGAATTACCAACAGAACTAATGGCGCATGACATCCAATCTGGCTTCAAAGAAAACATAAAATCCCGAGCTCTCTCATCAGAAGTTAGTGTCTCTTGTAGTAAAACAATGTCAGGGGTAGTCTTATTCAGAAATCTCCTCGTAGAGGTTAGTTTAAGGGGCCCTCCTACCCCTCTAATGTTTAGGGATAAAATGATCATGACTTGGCCCTTGCAAGGGCTTTGATGCCTTTAAGCTCCCCGTGGTCGATAGTCGAAAGAGATGAGGAATATGGTGTCTCCATGTCAGATCCCCCTCGTTTGCGTGCACTCCTGGTCTTTACATGAGACAATTCCAATCCCAATCCTCTGGACCATGCAAGTTTTTTTCCAACCGAGGCGTCCATAGCCATCAGTTCCTGTTCTATAGGTAATGGTTCCCCATGAACCACTTCAATTTTTCTTAAGAAGGTCAGAATGGGAACATGGTTATTTACCTCCATGTAGGTCGTGACTAAATCATTAAGAATCATATCCAGAGATTGGGTAATATCATCAGGTTCACCAAAACCTGGTAGGAGGTGCGAGTCTTTCGACCGCCTAGCAACATCTATGGCAGTAGAGGGAAGAGACGGAGTAACATTAGGGTTATTAAGTGCCAGAATCGTTTCATTTAAGGCAAACGGGGGTAGGGTCATATCAGAATTATGGGTGTAGGCCTATTTTCCCTTGTCCCTCATCCCCGAATTTAATAGGACACCAGATTCCTTAGAAACATCAGAAAACACAGATTCTAGAAGATTTTGTTAAGCCCTAATATTGGCTCATTACCCCTTAATTGGGGCATATTAGATTAGTAATGTTATTTTATTTATGTCAGATTTAGGCCATTAGTTGTAATTTAGATTAGTAATGT
>JZKD02S0163434.1:6145-16173 GCA_000966675.3 Picea glauca | reverse complement strand
GGATTCACCTTTATTTATACAAGATTTATAACATCAAATCATGTGTCTATTGGCACAATAGGGCTGACCTCAATAACTCAAAATATAATTAATAATTACCATATTAATTATCTTTCACTTTATGGTGGGGTCGACCTGTACCCTTTACATCACAATTAGGGATATAGGTAAGTCTAACTCTTGGACAATATCGCAAGGGATCTCATACACCCACTAGTGCTTAGCCACTAGGGGCACATCCACCTGTGCTCAGCCACAGGGACGTCCAAGTCTCTATCTCACTGCGTCTCACAGGAGAATCATCAAAATACACATTCACTAGTGCTCATCCACTAGGATCACGTCCACTTGTGCTCATCCACAGGAACGTCTTACTCAACAGATCTCTATCTCACTGTGTCTCACAAGAGAATCATCTGGAGTATCACATCATCTCAACTCTCTAAATAGAGGAGAACAGTAAACCCATCACATGGGTTCCTTCACCCCTCACAAGGGTACACATCGTTTCATATTCGTCTCAGAGAGAACCACACACCCAACTCATGGGCTTCCTCACCCCACACAGGGGCACACAACATTCCATCTCTGTCTCAAAGAGGAACACACCCATCTCATGGGCACACCCAACTCATGGGCTTCCTCACCCCACATAGGGGCACACAACGTTCCATCTTTGTCTCGGAGAGGAACAACACACCCATCTCATGGGCACACCCAACTCATGGGCTCTCTCACAGACCGACTCACTCAGTCTGTGTCCTGGAGGATGTCTCATGCAGTTGTAATCATCAACAACTAGAACCTCTATAGCAGATATGAACCTGTAGAATGCTAATCTGGAACTTGCTTCAGACTTTAGGAACCTAGCACCAACACTTACTCAAATTTTTCATGTCCTTCCCAACTGTACACGCCCTGCTCTCCTTCAACCCGCGTACATACGCGCTCTGGCCCATTACAACCCGCGTACTACTTTATAAAATTAGGGTTTTTTAAACCTCTGAAACTTTCACCATCAAAAACTTTTTGAATCTGCAATGAATATTTCATCATCATATATCTTCAATATACTCAAGAAATTCACTCATAAGAGACCCTTGCTCTCTTATTTATATTTCTCCAAGTAGCTTCCTCTTCTAACCAACTCTAACCAACTTCCTTATTTTTGGGGCTAACCCACTTCTAACCACTTGTCCACTTATAACTACTTTCTCCACAAATAGTAATGTCTCCACTTCTAGTTGCAACTAATATATTTTTAATTGGTTTCTTGTTGCAACCACTTAACCCATGACTTGTTGATTAATGCAACTATACGAGACATCCTCTAGCTTACAAACCTGTGATATGTGGAACATAGCAGCTATATGAAGCCTTTCTCTCAGCTTACAAACCTAAGAGAAAGCCCCTACAAAGGGTTCGTGATTCTAGCCTGGGACAGAGCTAGGAACGTAGAGATGACCTCCTCCATGACGTGAGTGAGAAGAACTCCAGATGATTATCCAGTGGAAAATCGATCTGTTGAGTTAGGACGTGCCTGTGGTTGAGCAAAAGGTGAACGTGAGAAATCCTAAAAGTGTTGGGCACATCGTCAGGTGAACAGGAATGAAGATGATGTGATGGCCTCCTCTGAGCAGCAGAGTTGACGAAATGACTCCAGATGATTCTCCTGTCGGTGGCAGTGGGAAAGAAAATCTGTAGAGTGGACGTGCATGTGGACGAGCACAGGTGAACGGTGAAGACATGGTTCATATCTGTAATGCAGTGAATCAGATCTATGACATCCCTATGGATGTGCCCCTAGTGGATGAGCATTAGTGGGTGTATCAGATCCTTTGCTATATATATTGTTCAAGAGTCAGACCTACCTATAACCCTAATTGTTATGTAAAGGGTACAGGTCAGCCCCACCTTAATGTTATTAATAATAAATGTAAAAGATAATTAATATTAATATTGATATTAATTATAATAAATAATAAATATAATAATAAGTATATTTGACTTAGAGAGGTCGGCCTTGTTGTGCCAATAGACACCCTTGTTAATTGGTCAAAGTCTAATATAAGTAGGAGATGATTCTCTATTGTAGAATCATATCCTTCTTGTGTGTTTTGGAAATTTCAGCAAGTACTTCTCTTTGGCAAAGGTGTGCACCTCTCTTGGGCACTAGTCTTCTAGGGCTTAAGCACCCTCTTGTGTGTTAAGTCATTCTTGGTGGTGAAAGGTCTTTCTCTTGAAGAATATAGCAAAGGATTTGGCTGGGTTTTCTTCCCTTATTGAGAAGGGTTTCCCAGGATATATCTTGTGTACTTGTGCATGGTGTTTCTTCTTGTGATCTTGGTTGTTGCAACATTCTTGTTTATGGTTAACACATGATGAAATTGAAATGAACTACATGCTTAACCTAATGCTTATGAAAAATCAACATGGTATCAGAGCATAGGTCTTGAAGATCCCATTGCACAAGCCTTCTCCAGCTCCTTCACTCTCTCATTTGCAGAAACCGTATGGCCCTCCTAGGTTTTCCGGAAAATCCGTACGACCTCCTTTTCAGAGAAGTTTCACCACTCAAAACTTGGACGCTTGGAAAAAAACATAGAAGGGTACAGCCTCCTTCAGCGTACCTCCAGCAAGTCTCAGATCTAAATTCTGGGCATTTTCAAAATTTTGACCCTAAGGGTTTCTAAGGTTTCATCAAAATTCTGCAGAAAATTTTGAATTGTATTTCTGAGAATTTCTTGAAGAAGCTATCATATTTAAAGGCTTATTGTTGGCAATCATAAGCCCAACAAAACCTAAAAGTGCTAGCCTAGCCTAGCCATTAGGTTTTCTAGCCTAGTTGACAAGGGTTTGTGAAGATGAGCAATTTCATGATGGGAAGCAAGCTCAACACAAAACTCCAAAGCAATGAAGCATCAACATCTCAACACTCTCAGGTACGGTTCCTATCAATGATAATACTTGGCTAATTGACAGTGGTGCCTCCAAGCACGTGACCGACATTAGAAATCATTTAACACAATTCATTGAGAAAGAGACACATCTACATGTTGTTCTTGGAGATGATGCTAGATATAACATGAGAGGAGTTGGAACATCCACCTTCCAACTAGATTCAGATATGCAACTCAAATTGGAAGAGGTTTTATATGCACCAGGAATGAAGAGAAACCTTGTCTCTATTTCGGCCCTTGAAGACAAAGGTTACAAAATTACTTTCTCAGAAGGAAGAGTCCTTGCATGGCACAAAGACTCTCATATCATCTCTTCCAAAGAGATTAGCGTCAGAGATAACAACTTATACAAGTTAACCATCAAACTTGTTCAAGCCTTACTACATGACACTATCAGCTTAAGTGAGCTATGGCATAGAAGACTTGCTCACATTCATTCTAGAGCTCTTCCAGCTCTAAGGAAAACGGTAACAGGTCTACCAGAGATCCAGATCTAGCATGAAGGTGTTTGCAAAGGTTGTGCCCTTGGCAAAAATGGCAAAGGATCATTTCCTAACAGTAACAGCAGATCCAAGGAAATCTTGGACTTGATACAGTCAGAGGTATGTGGGCCAATGACTGTTGCATCCTTAAATGGATACTTGTACTATGTACTCTTCATAGATGACCACTCTAGGAAAACTTGGATTTACTTCATGAAGAACAAGGATGGAGTCCTTGCCAAATTCCAAGAATTCAATGCTCAGGTGGAAAACATGACCGGAAGAAAAATCAAAGTATTGAGATCAGAGAATGGAGGAGAATACACCTCAAAAGGATTCATCAATTTTTGTATTGAAGCAGGGATCAAGAGGGAGCTTACAGTTCCGTACAATCCTCAACAAAATGGGGATGATGAAAGGAAGAACAGAACCATCATTGAAGCAACTAAGGCAATGATACATGATCAGAGTCTACCCATGACTCTATGGGCAGAAGCATGTATGACAACAGTATATGTTCAAAATCGTAGCCCTCATCAGATCCTGAAGAACATTACTCCAGAAGAAGCATTCACCAAAGTGAAGCCTGAGATCGGAGACTTCAGAATATTTGGATGCCCAGTGTACCTTCATGTACCCAAAGAAAAGAGATCCAAACTAGAACCTTCAGGAAGAAAAGGTACATTTGTAGGATACAGTGAATCCTCAAAAGCATACCGAATCTACATCCCAAGACAGAGACAAATTGAAGTAAGCAGAGATGTTACTTTTGAAGAAGTAGCCTTCCAGAAATCTAGAGAAGCTCAGATGGAAATAGATGGTGAAACAATACCTCCTCCTCATTCAACAGTTCAAAGGGAGACAAATATTGTTCCAGATGAGCCAACAACACCAATTGATCCAGTTCCTCCAGCAGATTCGGTTGCCCCAAGTAATATACCCAGAGACATCACTATTGGACATAAAATACCTGCTTGGGCACGTCAAACTTTAGAAGAAGCAGAAAGACATAAAGCTCCACAAGGAGCAACCAGAGAAAGCAAGAGGCCTAAGAGATTCGCAAGCTACCTTTTAGCAATGACCCACATTATTGATTCAAAACCAACTTGTCATGGAGAAGCCTCGGGTGAGCAAGTATGGCAAGATGCCATGACTGAAAAATATCAATCTATACTAAAGAATGATGTATGGGATCTTGTCCCAAGACCAAAAGGGAAGTTCGTAGTAACTTCCAAATGGATTTACAAAATCAAACATGTTGTTGATGGAAGCATTGAAAAATATAAAGCAAGATTTGTGGCTAGAGGGTTCTCACAAATAGAGGGAGTCGAGTATGACGAGACTTTTGCACCAGTAGCCAGATATACCTCCATTCGATCCATCATTGCACTAGTTGCTTCCATGGGCTGGAAGCTACATCAGATGGATGTAAAGACAACTTTTCTCAATGGCGAGATTGAGGAAGAAGTCTATAATGAACAGCCAAACGGTTTCGTTATACACAACGAAAAAATCTCATGTATGCAGATTGAAGAAAGCCCCACATGCTTGGTAGGAGAAAATGGATGGCTTCTTGATGAGTTTGGGTTTTAACAAAAGCACAACCGAGCCAAATTTATATTATCATATTAATGGAAATGAATGCTTGATCCTAGTTTTATATGTGGATGATCTTTTCATCACCGGCTCAAAGAGACTCATTGTTGAATGCAAACATGCATTAATTGCCAAATTTGAAATGAAGGATTTGGGCCAAATGCATTATTTCTTGGGACTAGAAGTATGGTAGAGATCAGATGATATTTTCCTAAGTCAAGGAAAATATACCTTGGAGATTCTGAAAAGATTCAAAATGACAGACTATAAATCCATGCCAACTCCAATGGTAATGGACTTAAAGAAAATGAATGACACTGATTCAGGAGACGTAGATCCACATTTATATCGATAGCTTATTGGATCCTTGATGTATCTGGTTAACACTAGACCAAACATTTGTTATGCAGTAAATGTGCTTAGCCAGTTTATGAGCCAACCAAGACAGACACATTGGATAGCTGCAAAACACGTATTGAGATACTTACAAGGCACAATTGGTTATGGCCTAAGATATGCAAAAAATGTGGACCTAAGCCTGGAAGGATATGTTGATGCAGATTGGGAAGGAAGTGTAGTAGACAGAAAAAGCACCTCATGAAGTTGCTTCACCCTAAGATCGACCATGCTTTCCTGGTGCAGCAGAAAACAAAGCTCTATGGCTTTGAATACAACAAAGGCAGAATACATTGCACTAAGCGTGGCAATTCGTGAAGTTGTATGGCTTCGCAAACTTTTGATAGACCTATTCGATCATGAGATGGATCCGACGATTATTCATTGTGACAACCAGATTTGTGTAAAGCTCTTTGAGAACCCAGTATTTCATGACAAATCAAAACATATTGAAATCAAGTACCACTATATCAGAGACATGGTGTAGAGGAAGACAGTGCATGTTCAGTATCTTTCTACTCATGAACAAATTGCAGATATCTTCACTAAACCTCTTGCCAAGAAAAAGTTCGAGTATTTCTGTGAAAAACTTGGCCTGATGGAGAATGCCTCCCTAGCTGAGAGGGAGTGTTGATGAATGCAACTATAGGAGACATCCTCCAACTTACAAACCTCAGAGATGTGGAAGATAGCAGCTATGTGAAGCCTTTCTCTCAGCTTACAAACCTGAGAGAAAGCCCCTACGAAGGGTTCATGGTTCCAGCCTGGGACAGAGCTAGGAACGTAGAGATGACCTCCTCCATGACATGAGTGAGAAGAACTCCAGATGATTATCCGAAGGAAAAGCAATCTGTTGAGTTAGGGCGTGCCTGTGGCTGAGCACAAGGTGAACATGAGAAATCCCAAAAGTGTTGGGCACATCATCATGTGAACAGAAATGAAGATGATGTGATGGCCTCCTTTGAGCATCAGAGTTAACGAGATAACTCCTGATGATTCTCTTGTCGGTGGTAGTGAGAAAGCAGATCTGTAGAGTGGACGTGCCTGTGGACGAGCACAGGTGAATGTGTGAAGATTTGGTTCATCTGTGTAATGCAGTGAATCAGATCTATGACATCCCTATGGATGTGCCCCTAGTGGATGAGCACTAGTGGGTGTATCAGATCCTTTGCTATATATATTGTTCAAGAGTCAGACCTACCTGTAACCCTAATTGTTATGTAAAGGGTACAAGTCGGCCCAACCTTAATGTGATTAATAATAAATGTAAAAGATAATTAATATTAATTATAATATTAATTATAATAAATAATAAATATAATAATAAGTATATTTGACTTAGAGAGGTCGGCCCTGTTGTGCCAATAGACACCCTTGTTAATTGGTCAAAGTCTAATATAAGTAGGAGATGATTCTCCATTGTAGAATCATATCCTTCTTGTGTGTTTTGGAAATTTCAGCAAGTACTTCTCTTTGGCAAAGGTGCGCACCTCTCTTGGGCACTAGTCTTCTAGGGTTTAAGCACTCTCTTATGTGCTAAGTCATTCTTGGTGGTGAAAGGTCTTTCTCTTGAAGAATATAGAAAAGGATTTGGCTGGGTTTTCTTCGCTTGTTGAGAAGGGTTTCCCAGGATATATCTTGTGTACTTGTGCATGGTGTTTCTTCTTGTGATCTTGGTTGCTGCAACATTCTTTTTTATGGTTAAGACATGATGAAATTGAAATGAACTACATGCTTAACCTAATGCTTATGAAAAATCAACATGACTAACCACTTTGAATAGTCAACTTCCTCTAGGAGATTCTAGAATAATTTGACTTCTTGACCTTCTAGGGGCTTCTAGATAACACGTGAGGGTTCGCCAACTTCACATGGCCATAACTCTCTATCCGTGAGGAGTTATGTGGTGTTCCACATACCACCAGAAATGGCATGACAAGAACTATCCATCTAGAATAGTCTCACTTGCAAATTCACTTATCTTCATTACATTATTCCACAATCAACTTTGACTTCCTTAACCACACATCTAGGATGACTCAACCACTTAACCATTTGGACTTCGCAAAGCGTCTTCTCGTGAGGGCTTTCACCATAAGGGGACCACTTTGGAATTCATCCATTTGGTACTTCCTATCAGCCATGACATGACGTCATGATACAACTTCTTCCTATCAACCAACATATCACTATGACACCACTTGACATCAATTACATCTATGACCACATGATCCAACAATCAATACATCAATGATACAATGACAATACTTTACATCAACTCTTTGACATTGATCCTTTGACTTCAATGACAACATAATGCTGGAAAAATCAGTTCTGATTTTTCCTCTCCTTCACCTCACGTGACTTGTGAAAATGAATTCTCCTTGTGTCTTTTTCCTTTACCCTTTCTGTCTTTTGTATTTTTTACTTGAGCCATTTACCTAATCTCAATGGTCAATATTAGATCGTGAGATCAACGACTCTCTTTTAGGTAAATCATTAAGTGACTTTAGCTTAGTCACTTTATTAATTAAAAATCACTTTAATGAAAAGACATTCACTTTATTAATAAATTAATAAAGTGAATTCTAGGAAAGGTATAGGATACATTTAATGACGATTTCCGCAGGTAGACACCCTTACGGAAATACCTATCCGAGCTATAAATGCTAACATGTATCATGCCAATTCTTGAATTTAATTTGCATGGACTAAAACCCCAATCATAGCTACAAACAAAATTCCACGTTGGATTACCATATGAGATATTCCATAGTATATCTATAACTTCTTATTTAATTTGAATACATTCAATCCTTTGGATAATCTTGAAAGAGAGCTCAAAAAGTACGCAAATGCATGTTGATTTGAATGGAATAGAAATAGTCAAAGTTCATACACAAGGAAATTGTGAAGCAAACATTCAAAATTAATATTGAAATTTTTGCCATCTATAACTAAAATAGTCCAAGTTGTTTGTACAAAAGGAAATTGTGAAGCAACCATTCGAAATTAGTTTTGAAAATTCTGGTCATCTAGAACTACAAATAATTCATGAACAAAGATATCACTAAACTAACAGGCTTATATTTGTTCATATAAGAGAATTGGTTTCTTCTTTAATGCAAAATCAAAGGACTCAATGAAGTAGTAAACATAAGGGCCAAAACACAAGTATTTTCATCACCATTGTCATAAAAAGTTTATTTGAGAAGAATAAAGGTTTAGAATAAGTACCAAACCTCTTCATGCAATTCAATTGTCTTGCAAATATTGCCAAACATTGTATTTAAAGTTAGAGCATAGCAGAGCTTTACCGTTTCCTAATTTCATGTTGAATTCAATGTTACAAATAAGTACATATAAATCAACCTTAATCAAAAGTCAACTGCAATAAAGTGCGTGACAAAAGAGTGTGTATGTGTGTATATATATATATATATATATTACAAAGCATAATACTAAAAAACAATGCAACATATTGGTTACAGCCATGACGCAAAATCAATGGTGAATTAACACAGCAATATTTAAAGGCATAAGAACCACAGTTACGAATACAAAATTCATTGTTCATTAACCAGCACTTTTCATACCCAAGTCAATGCCTTGTTTATGATCCTTTCATCTATAAACGGGTGCAAGGTCCACATCAAAGAATAGCTTTGGAGAGTTTCTGACGGTGTATTAAGTTGCAAGTCAGAGACCACCTTTTCCTGACAATCCACAATAGAACTGAAGTTATCAATGAGATCTAATCGAAAACAAAATGCAGAAACACAACCAACACATACATAATGAAAACTATTGAAGTTTTGATTGTTTACTTGCATTGCATAGTCTTGCCTCAACATGCTACAAATCACTGACATCATTGCCACATAATCAGAAATTTCCAATTTATGATCATCAGATATAATTTCCTGCAAATGAATAATAATAAGGTAAAGAATAAGTAATAGTCAATCTAGACAGAATACAAAACCTACTAAAAACTTAGCAATTAAAATATCACATGCCAAAATCTGTTTTCATGATCAAGATCTAAGACAATTTCCATGCAAAGTATTAGTTCAATTCTAAAAGAAACTCATATGCATACTTCGATACAAATAACAAGTAAATACCATTCCCAGGAAATTTTGAGCTCATGGAAGACTTGGACATGCCCAAAAGGACCAAGCAAAGACTTGAAACAACATGAAATGCCTACACTATTTCCTTCTTCTTGAACTTTGTAGAACTAAGATGGTAAGATGGAATAAACCACACATGCATACTTCAATACAAATAACAAGTAAAAATCATTCCCAGGAAATTTTGAGCTCATGGAAGACTTGGACATGCCCAAAAGCTAAGTTATCAGGAAACAGATCCGGATCCGGATACAGATCCACCAGATTTTTGAAAAGCCAGGATCTGGATACGGCAGGGAAATGCCACGTACAAAAAATATAATAATATTTTAAAAAATTTTAAATATATATTCAAAGTTAAGAATCAAAACCATTCATGAATCACAACATTAGAACTTAAATCATTAAATCATTTGTAAATCTGTAGACTGAAATCATGATGCATCATCTCATAATAT
>JZKD02S0163423.1:11833-23283 GCA_000966675.3 Picea glauca | reverse complement strand
CCTCTTTAGTGTCGTTGTTGTGATAACATGATTCAACAACATTCACGACACTCTATATCCAACTTGTGACACTTGCGACAAGTTGTAAGGGAGTTGCGACACTCGCGACAAGTGAGAGGCAATACGCGACACTTATCCAGTTGAGTGATTTTGATGTGTAACATGGGGTTTTTGGTTGATTTTGAAAACTGTATAATGTTAAAATAAATGACCACCAGTGGCACATGGGTTTCAAACCCAAACTATTTACACAACAATTATTTAAGGTTGTGATACCAGCGTTGTATATTGAAGAATTGTTGGCTTATGTTGTGCTCTCAACCCCCATTAAACGCTTGATGTAGTTGGTTTTAATGGTTGGAATGACTCTGTTAACAGTCTATTATAAAAACTATGAGAATAAAGGAAAAGAAAAAGGAAATAAATGTTGTATAGTTAACATTCTTGGAACTTTCCTAGGGTTTTGAACAATTGTGTTTTGGATTTAAATTATGAAACAGAGAAAAGTTTTGGCAATTATTTTATTTATGGTGATAGCATTTTTGGATATCATTGCATATAATAGAACAATAATTGTTTTTCCCTTTCACTATACCATTGTTTTCTCATTATATCCCCCTTTCCTTTCCAAATAAATTTATAACATTCCCTGATCTATTATTATGAAATTTAAAATCTTTTTGGAAAGAAAAATGATTAATGATAAAAGAAAAAATCTAGTTGATGACTAGTGTTTGAAGGTTGGATATGGATACCGTCTTTGTTACTCCTGCATTTCTTGAATAGTATTCGTTGTTTTTTCCCATCCATGCTACCATTTTTCTCACATTCTAAATCCCTCATCTTCCCAATATCCCCATCACTCTCTGTTCAAATGGTTATTGATTGTTGAGTTTTAAAATATTGATGGATGGATTGCATGTGCTTCTGTGGTGAATAATAGAGCCAACCTTTTGATTTTATTTAGGTAGAGTATTAATGCATGGATTTTTAATATTTTTTCATGACATGTTGGAATATTGCTTCAGTATGAGCTTCTTTAGAAGAGGCAGTAATGGCAGAGGAAATTGACAGAGGGGTCATAGAAGGCCTTAGTTTTCAATACATTTTGATGTTGATCCACATGAATTAAAACAACTCTTTCAAGCTAGATTATTTAACCTAGTTGGCCATGGGATCATCCATACCTAACCTGAGAGACTTCCCTTCCAACCACATCAAAAATTTGTTGGTATTCGCGTTCCCCCTCATGTGTTTTTGCAACCAAAACCGCCTACCAATGATGGTTGTCCAGATATTTTTCCATCATCATATTGTTTATCACTATGATTGGCCTACTGCGTCTTTGTTGCTACCCCCTCCCCCACTGCAAAAAAATAAAAATCCCAAAGCTGATCATGTTGTAACACCTATTTTTATTGAATAATTCCCCTGCAGATAGGTGAACATCCCCTTGGATTCTATACCCATAATGCAAGGACAGAAAACATACAAATGGACACTAACATCCCCATGAATTCAATTACCTAATCAAGAAGAGAAAGAGAAGGAAGAAAGTGTGACGCACCTTATTCTGTGGTTCATCCTTGTTGCATATGATCTGAGCTTGATCTCCAAACTCTTCAACACCACTCGATACCTACAATGCAATGGACAACAAAAATACAAAGAACTCCTACTCTACTCTACAAGATTAGAATAATCAAATTCATCCATCAAGATCGACAATCATATGCAACAATATACAATCTTTAAGTGAATAGGCCAAGTAATATTGATGAGAAATTTAAAGAGATACTTACAATCATGGATGGTGTTGCAACAACTTCCCCAAGTCCTCCTCGTCCAGCCTTGCACGATGCTCCCAAGATCATAATTTTGAAATCCAAAAGCTTCCTCCTCTTGTCCATGGAAATCCCTCATTATATAATATTTGGAGGCTTAACCACCATGGAGAAGATCACTCATAATATCCACTAAAAAGAGATCTTCAAGGATTTTAGGGAGAAAATATATCTTTAAGGATTTTAGGGAGAAAATATCTATCAAGGATTTTAAGGAGGAAATATTTCAACCATCCATGAGATTCTCAACCTCTCCTTAAAAATAGGAAACCAAATGTGAGGTCGATTCTCACACTAAATTAATTTCCTTTTTATGAATATTAAAAATTAATTCATGTGCACATAGTATTTTGACCTTCATATAATATATTTGTCCTCCACATTGACTAGGGATTGTGACAAATGTTCTTTCATGGTGTTAGTGTCTATGGCACTTTCATGACACTTGCGACACTTAGGGTGAGGTACTTAAGTGTGGCATTTTCGTGTGTAACACATATGCAGTTCTCTCATGCTAGTAAGAGCTAAAAATTGATGTTCTCAAGACTAAGTAAGATAAAGGAAAAGGAGTGGCCACTGCCTCCAAATCATCCAAAGAGACCTATGAATATGTGTCTTCACATCTTCATCTTAAAGATGATTTTTCTCACATTATCAGTGTTGTCCAGCCTCAAGGTTCTATTGAGGGGTCCTAAATCCCTTTAACTCAACAGTAGGAACCAAACCCTCCATCGAGGCCCAATTAGACTCTGCAATGTTTAATGGTGGAATGGTTCTCCAGATCTTGTGATCCAGCCAATTAATCGATGGGATTTATGTAGTGATTGATAGGATATCTTCTTGTGAAAGATCCTCCTTCAGTTTGAACGTTCTCTTTTTGTAGTTTCTCTTACAGGTGGGACCGATACAAGATAATGTTGGTATAAACCAACTAGGTAACAAAAGGGAAATGCTTAACTATTGAAGAAGGATGAGCTTGGGACAACCCTTATGCTCCATCATGCAGACAATGATCCTTGAACCTATGACAAGCCTAGTACTAATACATTAACCTGTTGGTGTTCCAATCATTGGCTGAGATACAATTATCAAAAGAAAACATACATGTAATAAACAATGGCAAGAAAAATAGTTTCCTTATCCCTAATCATTGATCACACATTAACACAATGATTTACTTTTCATCATTAAAGACAAGAAATATAAAAATATTGAATCATATAACTTATGAACATATTCAGAGGCTCTTACTCATTACAACATCCATTTATCAGATGAAAATCTGAAATAATTCTTCTTCAGACCCAATCACACATGATATTCATGAAAAATGAACATAAACTTGTCTCTGGTCCTAAATAGGACTTCTCAATTAAGGTAGCTTTGAAATAGTTCTTTACAAATCCAAAAATGAGGGTCTTTTCAAAAACCATCGAACTCTTCTAACATGTCCGTCCTCTTATTTATAACATATTATTAACTAAAAATAACTATCAAAAGTGCAAGCTAAGTAAAACAAAACATCGCCACATGGTGCTTTCATCTCTCAGTCTTCTAAGAGTCATCAAATGGTTTCACTTGAGTGGATGATTCTTCTCGTACTCTGACCATTTGACAAACAGATCCTCACATGTGTTGGCATATAGGAATCTGTGTTGATCCATTGTGGCCAAAAGGATCTCCTTTATCTCCACTACCCATGCCCGATACTTGATTATTCTAGCACTTAACTATTGCAACACTATCTGATCCTTGATCGGGTGTTCCATGAACTGTTGCACTTAACTTGGCACCATGTTCACCACCTTTGCTATATTTGCAGCCCACGATGAGTCTTGTTCAGTGTGTAATTTGACTATGTCATGCAAGTTGACAAAGTCATCAGGTGTGCCGAATTCTGGAAGGTCGATGTCTCTCATCGCCCGGTTGATATTTGTCCAGCTCTTTTTTCACTCGACCCATTTCTCTTGGATTTCCTGATGAGTTTCTTGGGAAATTTTCACCCAGTATTCATTTGACTTATTTATGTGATTGATGATTCTATCCCTTAGTACCCGGATTTCATGCTCTTCAGAATCAAGGCCCTGTTGAACTGCGTTGATGTAGTCAATCATTTCCACTTCTTGGTGTGCTTTCTCATACCATATTTCCATATCCTTTCATCTCGCCTATGCCATGAGGGTGTATTCTTGGAAATCAGCTATACCTATAGTGAAAAGGTGCCACTCATTGATAAATTTACCGTAGGCATCCTAGAATTATCTTATCGGGAACATTGTGACCTGTGTGGAGTCCTGATAATATTTTTCCAAATGGAGTAGATGCTCCAAATCCTTCAGTGCAGTGTCCAGATCCTCTTCATCCTTCCTCGCTCTATCTAGGGTGGCATCTATGATTTCCATCCCTGCATTGATAAGCTCGAACGTCTTGGCATGCTCTGTGCTAATCAATTTATCGTATGTGCTGATGAGGATGGAGCGATCTAGAGTAAGTCTCCTCTTCTTGGTGGTTCTTTTCATGATGGATTTCCTCTTTTTGTCATAAGAGATGGCTTCTATATCAACAACCTCATCGATGGGTATGGGGATTTGCTACTCTCTCCAGGTAAGCATGTTTTTTGGGCTCCTAGCGGTGTATATTTGTTCAAGAATGGGTTCTTTAACCTCTTTCATGTGTTCCAAAAGTTTTGCCTCTATTTGTTTCTCATTGGGAGGTAAAGTACCAGCAGAAATTGAAGCACCATGGGCAGGCTTAGTACTTACTTGATAATCGGCTATTGAGATGTCGAGTTTCTATTGTGGAACTTATTATTCTTGTTCACCTAACCCTAGCTCATCCTCCAGGCTGTCCACTTGGGTCCTCGGTACTTCAAGTAGCTCAGTGTCTAAGACACTTTCGACCTCCTAGTCACTCCGTGGAAGGATTTGAATTTGAGAATCGGGAGCTGGGGAATATGCTTTATCGAGTTCCTTTTCCTTTGTGATCTGTACCAAAGTCACCAGGAAAACATCTGAACTCTCCTCATAATCATAGATCATTATTAAGTTGTGGAGGGGGTTTGGTGCAATTTCTCTTCCTGATGTCCTCGCTATCTCTGGATGAGCTGAGACGTCCCCTAGTGATTCAGCTTGTGGTGTTGAAATTTCAGGGTTATCCAACCCTATGATCTCTTCAATTTGTATTGGTTCTAGGTCACTTGGACCTACCTAGATTTCGATTGGGTTGTTGGTAGGGACCCTTGTCATTTCCATGAGGTCTAGGTCATTCTATAGTTGATGTCATTTCCATGAGGTCCAGGTCATTCTATAGCCGATCAATTACTCGATGTGGTTATTCCATTAGGATAAATCCCCTTTCTTGTGCCTCTGGTGTCATCGACAGTCCCCTGTTCTACAACTCTGTTGTCGTTGCCACTCTGATTTCTTCCCTTTCTCTAAGGGCCACTTGAGTCAAATTCTCTATTGTTTTTTCATGTTCATCCATATTCATGGCCTTGAACCTGGTCATTTTTGGGTCGTCCATCCTTTGCACCACCTCGT
This sequence comes from Picea glauca, assembly GCA_000966675.3. Lineage (NCBI taxonomy): Eukaryota > Viridiplantae > Streptophyta > Pinopsida > Pinales > Pinaceae > Picea > Picea glauca. The sequence continues at coordinate 17,900 of JZKD02S0163423.1, read as the reverse complement.
CCCAGTCTTGGGAATTCTCTGTGAAGACTTCATCTTAGAACTTGTCATGAGCATATGGCCAGCAGGATGACACCTGTGAAGCATGTTGCAAGACCAGGCCCTTTGGATCATGATTGTGGAATTGTACTGTTGGGAATTTGAATTTGAGTTGGTTGAACCCTTCTTGTTTGGCTTGAGCGGTATCCTTTACAAAGTAGAACCCTACATGGAAACTATAGGGTATGAAAGCTCGTTTCTTTTCCTTGACCAGGGTGGAGTTGTATCCCTACAAGATGGTTTGTTAACATATTTCTCCTACAACAAGAATGTCTGGGAAATGAGCTGGTAAGATATGTGGTGCTCTCGTGGCCTTGAAAAACCTGATGTAGGTGGTGTGCTCATCCAAATACCAATGTCCTACCTTGGATATCATCTTCTAGGTTGTTGTCGATAACCTTGGGTATTCCTTCTTAAAAATAATAAAATAAATTTGGACGATGAATTCATCGTAGATGATGGAGTACAAATTCTTGTACCTTTTTTCCCATAGCACGTTGAAGTAGATATGGTCTGAGAGCTCTGAAACATGCAAACTTAGATTCATGCCGGTGAAGATGTTCATAGCGCAAATGACATCGAGAAGATATAAATCCATGTAAAAATTTGGTTCTTCCCCTTCCTTTGGCATCTAATCTTGTTGCACACATATGCTTAGTTTCTTGGATATTATTTCTCCTCAGTTGAAGTTGCACCTGACGATCGCAACTATGTATTCCAAAGGCATCCATGCCTCTGAAAACATGGAGCAATATTTCTCTCTGTACAATTGGTAGATGAGATCCATCAAGTAGACGTATGAATCCCTTAGATTAACTGCCCCATACCATCCAGTCCTCTAGTTGGTAAACTTCTTGTCCTCCCTCCACCATGAGGCCATCACTCGGCTGGTGTCATGGAATTCATAGAATTTCACTACGAAATCTGTGTTTAGTCGATCCTCAGGGTCTCTAATTTTGTAGTATTTCTAAACTTCTACTAGGACAAACAATCCGACACACCCACCATTGTCATTGTTGATTAAACATTTATGTGTGTTGGTGTGGTTAATGAGCCACTTCAGGACTTCTATATAAGGAAAAAATGGGGGTTAGGCTTGCCACCATATGTAGATACTACCGTCAGATGTTCAGAAACACCTGGTTGTTGAGTGCCCTTACATATGGATCATTGTGTGGGACATATTATTGGTATTCCTCTCGGCTTATATTGTTAAAGAGATATCCCCATTGTGGGAGCTCCATATTGGACCCGGTGCTTTCCTCTGTATTACAAAAGGTTGGAAGCTGGATGAAAACCTTATTTGTTGTTGTATTGATGACAAGCTCTAGCCTAGGGACTTACTCCAATTTCCTCACAGTTCCTGGAGAAGAACCTTCGCCCGTCTATGGTTATTTTAGCTTCAGTGCTCCCAGTGAGCATCTGGTGGTTGGATTTCTCAGCGGCATTGTTCCTGAAACTTAAGAAGAATTTCAGAGACTGTGAAAAACTGGATGAACACATATAAATTATAGAAATGTAAAATTTACAGAGTCGAATACATACCTCTAAAGCTTGTTAAAACTTGGTTATTTTGATAATCATAGAGTCGATATAGCCTTCAATTTGATAGTCTTGCTCCTTTGGATGCTCTAGAATTCTCTTATGTGTAGAATTATTTCGTTCACAATGGATCAATAGATTTTAAACAGGAAATATCTTACTATGTCGCATCAGCCATTCAATTCGGGTTATGAGTGAATTTTCAATAAATCTGTCATCGAATATTTAAAACTTAAATTCATCATGGGTTGAAGGCGGAGGCATGGGTGGTGATGTGGTCTATCAGTGATTTTAAACAGATGTTTTGATTGGTGCATGAGGTATCAACTAATGCAGGATCAGATATCAATTAGCTCCTTAAATGCTCAAAATATGATCGTATCTAATGCTAAAATGTCCCGTCGTGTCGCTCTTTCAGTGGGTGGATCAGGGATTGGGGTTGTTCTACAAATGTTTTCATTGATATCCTCCTACAAAAAGATTTGATGCTGATTGATCTTACCGTACAATGATGACGTGGAAAATATGACTTAGAGGTGTGACTCAGACCTAGGGAACCAAGAATGACTCAAGATAGAACTTGATCGTATGACCCTCTTACCTAGTAAAGACACATGGCGTTGAAGACTGGTGACTTAATTCACTTGGATTAATTAGAGTTGGGAATTTCCTTAAGCTATTCGTTCTAGAAATACCTTATCTTTTCAATTCTGAAAAGTGTCCAAGATCAGAGATCGACGATAAACCTATCAAATCCCTTTTGGATCAGCTCCCTTGAAAAAGTATCGATGCCAAAAACGCATCAGGGATCAACGATCGGGGATAATTTTTACCGTGGTCAACTTTTTTTTGTGATCCTTCTGGGTTTTCCCTGATTCCGATAAAGCGCGTCAAGCATCGACTATCGGTGATATCTTTCCATTCTTTGTTAATGTTTGTCCCCCTCATCTTTTACTGATGCCGATGTAGATTGGCTCTTGACGATATCTTTATGTGAAAAACTTAACGTAAACCAAAAATTACTTATGTCGATGCCGATGGAGATCGGCGCTCAAGGACTGTGGTTTTCAGAGTGGTTCCTTTTCTTATTTGAATTCCTCCTGATGTTGAAACTAAGTGCATTGGGTGAAGTGTTTAGTCGTCAATTCTTTATTCATGTGTTAAGGTATTTTTAGTCATGGGGTTTCATAAGTTTAAGCAAACTCGGATAGGTGATGAGAGTCGTGAAAAAATAAAAGACAAATATTTCCAAAAATGAAATTGAATCAGACAGTGCAGAAGATCAAGTGGTACCCAAAAAGTAAAAAATTTGATAAAGGATTTTTAGGGTGTGTTGAGTGCTCAACAAATGGTGACTTACTGGGCAAAATCAGAATCTTTGTTCCTACCTCGGGTCAGCTGATGGAAAAGCTAAAAAAGAACTTAACTGGTTTTTCATCAGAGCCTCTTTCATCCTTGCATTTGAAATTCCCTGGTTAGTGCATCTGGGCTTGCCTGTGGGTTTTTCAACCTATATTCCACCTTCATTTCCCGTAACCCTGACTCATGCCCCATTTGAAAATACTCGAGTAAAGAATTCACTAGCACCAGGCCTATTAGTTATCATCATTCACTTGCTATGGTGTTTCTCTGCTTCCAGCGAGCGTCCATAGCCCCGACGGAGTCACCTTGACATCACATACCTTTCTCCACTGCTAGTGATCATCCATATCCCCGACAGATTTATATGCATACCCTCTCCTACTGTGCACTCATTTTATATAGTTGATTTTATTTTGGCAGAATTCCCTAAGCGAGTGGAAGAGGAGGATGTATGTTACTTTCAAAATGATATGGTTAAGGTGAATCTTTTTCTAGATCTGTCTTGAGGTAAATGTAGTCCTTTCCAACTTACCACCTTTCCCTTAAGGTTTTACCAGACCACCAGGTAAACACTTCATCATTTTTCCAAGGTTTTTCATCTACACAGGTTAGATAGAAAACCCTTTAAAACAACGACAGGTCTCCTATCGCTTCTTGTGTTGTATGTAAGTGATGAGTCAGGAATAGAGTTCGTCATATCGCATGAATCAAGGTCAACCAATGTTTTGCTAAACACAAACTTAAAAAGTGAAGAAGTATTATAACAAGAAACAAAAAACAAAAATGAACTCCGCAATCAACCTACCTCAAAGAAAAACATCATGAAAACGTACCCACACATTTTATCTTTATTTATTTATTTATTTTTATTTTTTATTTATTTTTAATGAAATTATTGTTTTAGGGCTTGGCCATTCACCACAAGGGCATCAGGTTCCCCCCCCCATATTCTTTAATCAATATGTTCCTACCCCAATTTTCTTGGCTACCTGAAAAGGTCCAAGCCATAGATTCTCAAACTTAGAATGTTTTCCCTTAGGCTCATTTTCTCTATCCCATTTTAGGACTAAGTCTCCCACTTCAAAATTCTTCTCTTTAGACTTATGCTTATAAAACCACCCTTTAACTATCTGTTGATGAGCTATGAACTTCGATTTTGCTTTCTCCCTTTATTCTTCCATCATGAGGAGGGTATCAATTCTTTTTTGTATAACTGTTGATGGTTGTCCTCTAGAATCCCGAGCAAGTTGAAGAGATGGAAGATATATCCTATTTGGGAGAATGGATTCCTGTTTGTATACCATAAAGTACGGGGAATTTCCTATAGCTTCCTTGGTTGTTACTCTATCAGCCCATAAGGCATTATGGAGTGAACTGTGCCAACTCCTCTGGTTGTCTGCAACTATTTTCTTTAATATCCTCACGAGGTTCTTATTAGTCAATTATGCCACTTTGTTCCCCTGTGGATAGTAGTTTGCAGAGTATCTAATTATGATTTCTTTTTCTAGATAAAACTATGTTAATAGGGTGGAAGAAAAGTAAGTGGAATTATAAAAAACAAGGATGGAAGGCATACTGAACCTTGTGATCAGTTGTTTTTCTATGAATTGGATCACCACATTTTCATTTACATGAGTCAAAGGGATGGCCTCTATCCATTTCGTGAAAAATTTTGTGGCAGTCAGTATGTATCTATGTTTTTTTGAAGAACTCGGTGTAATTTCCTCTATATATCTAACCCCCATTGCTCGAATGGCCTGGAAACGACCACAGGTTGGAGTGGGACAACTGATCTCTTTTCCCTCCCCGTTCTTATTTGACAATTTTTACATTTTCTAGCGTATGTGTGAGGATCCCTAAACAAAGTAGGCCAATAATAGTCGGCTCTCAGTATTTTGTGAGCAGTGGTGTTTCCTGCTAAATGTCCACCTATAGGACCATCATGGATCTCCTTCAGAACCTTTTCTACATCTTCATGTTTGAGACACCTTAAAAGTACCCCATCATAATTAAAACAGAAGAGTACCAAATTTATGAGGTGATATTGTGTTGATTTTAACCCGAGGGCTCTCCTTTCCCTAGGATTTATTTTTTCTGGGCAAGTCCCGTGATGCAGGAGATAATTCAGTTTCTCATACCAATAATCTTTCCTTGGGGAGAGGTATGAAGCTTCACCACACCATAACGACAATTCATTCTCCCATATGGGGTCTTCATTTACTTGATCTTGGGCTTCAGCTGACAGTTTGCATAATCCTTTTCCCTTAACCATTTTAACATGTTTTATATCTAGATAAAATTATTGGACTAATTCCATCTAGTTTCCTCTTCTTTCCCCCATATCCTCTTGAGTGAATAGGGATCATACTGCAGGTTGAGGCACAATGAATTTGGTATGGTTCTTTAGGATGTAAGATCTAAAGTGTTTCACTGCCTTGTATACTGCATAAGCCTACTTGTCTATAGTAGGGTAATTTAGTTCGACCCCTTGGAGATTAGTGCTCATAAATGAGATTGAGGCCTCATTGTTGTCATCATCCTTTTGAGTCAATACTGCAGCTAACGATTGGTCGGAGGAAAAAGTATAGAAGAAGAAATATTTTCTAAAATTGGGACTTCGCAACACTGGGGCTTGAGATATTGCATCCTTAATATTGCTAAAATCACTTTTTCGTTCATCATCCCACTTAAATTTAACATCTTTGCAGATCATTTTTTGTAAGGGTTTGATAATTTCAGTGAAATCGTGGGTGAATTTCCTCACAAAATTGATTTTCCCAAAGAAGGATTGCACAACCTTTTTGTTTTGGGGTAATGGAAGTTGAGCTATCACCCTAATCCATTCTGGGTCTATGCGAATTCCTACTTGAGATATAATATGACCTAAAAATTTACCTTCCTCGACACCAAAAATAGTTTTCTTAGGGTTTAAGGATATATTGTATTTCCTACACCTTTAAAAATTTTGGGTTAAGTGTTGGATGTGATCTTATATATTCTTTGAATACACAGTCACGTCATCCAAATAGACTACTACACATTTGTTTATTAGTCCCTGAAACGCTACATCCATGGCCCTCTAAAAGGTTTCCCCTGCATTGATTAACCCAAAGGGTATACATTTATA
>JZKD02S0163401.1:2318-23283 GCA_000966675.3 Picea glauca | reverse complement strand
TATCCTGAGAATGTTCAGGTTGTCTTTGTACTTGCAATCTTGGAAGAATATTTTGAGGTACTTGCTGTTCTGAATTTTCTGTGTTTTCAGAACTTGGCAGCAATGGATTTTGACTATCCATTTGCTGATTTTCTGAATCATTCCAGAATTGATTTTCCAGAAATTTTACATCTCTGCTGAGAATTAATTTCTTGGTGATTGGATTGTCAAGCCTGTAAGCTTTAGATGTTTCACTATATCCAGTGAAAATACATTTCTCACTTCTGTCATCTAATTTCTTCCTTAATTCAGAAGGTATGTGAGCATATGCTATGCATCCAAATGTCCTTAGATGAGCTACATTGAGCTTTGTCCCACTCCATGCTTCTTGGGGAACTTTCATCTTTAGACTTGTGGTTGGTGATCTATTCAGGAGATAAGCTGAGCATGCTACTGCTTCATCCCAAAAAGTATTTGACAAGTGTTTCTCTTTAAGAAGTGTTCATGCCATATTCATTATTGTCTGATTTTTCCTTTCAACCACTCCATTCTGTTGTGGAGTATATCTGGCTGTTGTTTGCATGAGGATGCCTTGAGATTTGCAGAAATTTGCAAATTCTCTGGAGTTGTATTCTCCTCCTCCATCTGACCTGAGTGCTCTGATACCATGATCAATTGTGAAGCAAAGAGAAATGCAGAGAGAAAGAATAGAATAGTATATTGGAATGTATGAAGAAGATATTGTTAGAAGAAGATAGAATGCAATGGGAGATGGCTGAGCTAAATAGGCTCAAGCAAGACAAAAATACAAAGTACAACTGTCTAGTACAAAAGTCTACCCTAGTACCTATAGTGGACTAGGGTAGAGTCCACTATAGGTCCTTCATTATGTTACCTGTCATGTGATTGTTGCATCCACTGTCCAGCAACCATAGATCTTTAGGTTGTTCTTCAGTTTTGTGACATGAGAGAAACATACCTCCTGAGTTTTCTCCCGTGTGATTTGACACATGTACTATGCCTGAGAGCTGATCTGCTTGCTTCTTCCTGCATTTAGATTCATAGTGCCCATACTTTTTGCAGTAATACCATTGGATGCTTGTTTTTTCATTTAATCTTCTCCCTATGCCTCTTTGAGGCTGGAAATTCTGATGTTGATTTTGTTGCTGCTGTCTTTGACCTTGGAAATTTTGATTTGGATATTGTTGTCTGTTACCTCCACTGTAGTGTGGATTACTTTGATTGTTCCCTCTTCCTTGGTGACCTTTGCTTCTTCCTCTGCCTCTCCCTCTGCTGAAGGAGAATTGAGTTTTGAAGGCATTGGAGATTGACTCATCTGTGAGATGCAGTCTGGTCTCATGTGTCACCAGAGAACCAATTAATTCATCTGTTGAAAATTTTGACAGATCCTTGGATTCAAGGATTGTTGTTACAACCATTTCAAATTTCTTTGGTAAGATTCTGAGAATTTTCTCAACAATTCGTTGATCAGTGATGGTTTCGCCAGTCAATCTGATCTGGTTCACGATTCCCATGAATCTGGTCATGAACTGATCCACATTTTTGGACTCTGTCATCCTTAAAGTCTCGAATTGTGTCCTCAAGGTCTGTAGTTTAACTATTTTGACCCTGTCATTTCCTTGGTAGGAAGATTGAAGAATATCCCAGGCCTGTTTAGAAGTACCAGCGCCTGTGATTTTTGAGAAAATCGAATCATCCACAGAATTCTGAATCTAGAATTTCGCTTTATTTTCTTTGTTCCTCTGTGTTGCCTGAGCAATTTTCTGCGCATTTGTCATGGCAGAAAGGGCGACTAGATCTGGTTCCACATATCCAAGATCCACTGGATCCTAACACTCTTGTGCTTGTAGGAGCGATCTCATCCGAAGAGACCAAAACTCATAATTCTTCCCCAGAAGAATCGGACCCTGAGTAGGTCCTAAGTTGCTAGACGACGCCATGATTTTAAATTTAAAAAAAATTGCAGAAGTACAGAGGGAAATTTCGTATTTACCTCCTATGGCCGAAACGCCGATTTGCCGATGGCCGATGGGAGCTTATCGGGATTGAATTGGCCCTTAGTCTCCTTGCAATGTGACCACACACATTACTTTTAAAGCGCTACGAGCTTTTCCCATTTTTTGCCTTTCAAAATGCCGAAACGCGAAAAATCGCCTTTGGACAATTCAACGGTCCAGATCTTCCTTTGATCTGACGGTCCAGATCTTATCGGGATATCGCGAATCGGGATTTCGTGAACTCTGATGACGAGTTCTTCTGTCTCCTCGATTCCCCGATCTCCGATTTTCCGATTGCGTGCTTCCTTTCGGAACTTTCCCGATTCCTCTGATCTCTGTCACACGTCCCAACAGTTGGACGGTCGTGATCTTTCCTCACGATTTCGCGGTTGGAGATGTCTCGGACGTCTCGTCTCCAGGATCCGCGAAATGCCGATGTGCCGATGAGTCTCCCGATCTCATCCACGTGTCTCCTCAAGATGGACGACTGCGATCGTTTACGGGGTTTTCAACACAAGGAAACCCGATCTTTTGTCCTCAGAATTTGCGATTTGCCGAATCCCGATACGCCGATGGCGCTTTCTTTTTCGGACTTTTCCCGAGCCCTTGGATTTATGCCACGCGTCCTCACAAGATGGACGGTCCTGATTCAACCTCGAGATATCGCGACTTGCGATGCTCCGTTGACATAATGTCTCTGTCAACTTGAAACCCCGAATGCCGAAACGCCGACGGGTTCTTCGATGTCCGCCGCGTGTCCAAGCAAAAGAATGACTGAGATCTTATCGCTATTTCGCGTATCGCGATTTCACGAGTTTCGAAGTCTTGTTGCACGGTCTTTCAAAACCGTGAACTTCGATATGCCGATTTGACGATACGTTGATCTGCTGCCACCTGTCCTCTGAGATGGACGGCTAACAAGTCCTCTCGGGATTTCGCGATATCGCGTATCGGTGTTTTGGAGTGCAAGCCTCTGCTCGTCCAACTCCCGATTCCCGATTTTATGATGAGAAAAGATCGACGACTCACGATCTTTCTTGATCCTACGGTCCAGAAGAACTCGTAATTTCGCGGATCGCGAATTCTCACCGCTGCTTCTGACCTTTACACCTTGCGAGTCACGAAATGCCGAGATCTCGCCACGTGTTTCTGGATGGACGGTCCAGATGATGTCGGGATTTCACAAGTAAAAAATGCTCCAGTGCGCTCTAAACGACTAAACGTCGTGCACCTTCTTGTTGATCTAGCGGCTGACGGGCCTCTGCGCAAGATCAAACCGCTGAAACTCTGTCACCTTTGCCGCGCTCTCCTCGTCCCTTCTGAACTGGTTTCCCGCTACGGATTCGTTCACAGGAGGACTCTTATGGCCGCAATTGTTGTTCCTTGAGTGTTTGACGCGATCTTTGCCGAATTTGACAGAATTTTCTCCCGCGGAAGAAAAATTTGTGAATCTTTCAAAGATTTGAAAGAATTGCACAAATTCTTCGTTCTCTGCTACAATTTTCGACAGATTTGAGTGATTTATTGAAATCTTTAAACGATTTTGCCTTCTGCAGGAATTTTTAACGATTTTGAATGAAGTCTTCGAGTTCTTTAAATGTGCTTCCGTCCTGCAGCTCTTCTTCGTGAATCTTGATGATTCTTGAAAGGATTACAAGAATCTTTAGTGTTTCTTCTTCCGCGTTCTCTTCTTCGTCGATCTTTCGAGCGTGGTATGCTCTGCTTCCTCTGCAAGCTTCCTACATTGATCTTTTGAACGTAAGATGGTCTGCTTCGTCGTGGAAGTTTCCTGCGAGGATCTTTCGAGAGTATGACGGACAACTCTCCAATCCTTGTGAAAAAGACTGTGTCAAATGCTTCTCGAGATCTGTATAAGCTCTGCGTTGTGAGGATTGTGTTGCTCTCCGGACTATGTGAAGAGGCTTACTGCTGAAGCTCTGATACCATGATAAATTGTGAAGCAAAGAATATTGTTAGAAGAAGATAGAATGCAATGGGAGATGGCTGAGCTAAATAGGCTCAAGCAAGACAAAAATAGAAAGTACAACTGTCCAGGGTTACATTATATTTAACAGTGCCATCAATCCCAAGGGGCTTGAATACTATAATAATCTTATTAACAAACTTATCCACCATGGTAATATATTTAACCTTAATCGCTACTGAGAAAAGCCTCACGATCCATTCCTTTCCCTTCAGTACAACAGCAAACTGTGCTCAGGGTATCGTTGCAATGCAATTGATGGGTTGCGAATTTGGCAGGTATTGAACCACATATCACGTTATATCATTTCGATCTACACCAGAGTTTGGAAGATGCCTATGGTGGATGGCTCAGCCCCCAGATAGTGTAATTCTCTTCTATTTCATTATACAAATGATCAACTGTAATTCACAATCTGTTCTCTAGCAAAGACAGTAACGGCCTGATGTTTCGGTACAGGGAAGATTTTAAAGCATATGCAGAAGTTTGCTTTAGAGAATTTGGCGACAGTGTTAAGTTCTGGACAACACTTTTAACGAAGCCAACGGATTTCCCTTTTTCGGTTATGATATTGGTTTCTGGCCACCTCAAAGATGTTCTTGTCCCTTTGCCTTCTCAGGCAACTGTAGTGCTGGGAACTCCACATTGGAACCATACATCGCTGCTCATTATGTTCTGTTATCTCATGCAGAAGCGGTAGAGCTTTACCGAGAGAAGTTTCAGGTTCTATATTGTAATCCATCCCTCTAATAATTTTTCTCTGAAATTAAGATCCCTTACTAAGTTAGTGCTTCATTAGGGTATGGCGTTGTCTGCCTATTTTATTAAATGGTTTTTTTTTCGCCAGAATCAGGCTATAGGAATCACTATTTTTTAATGTTAAGAATTTATTTCTGAATGCAAAAATGAATTCAGCATGCTGAAAAACTTCCAAGATACTCTAATTTTACAGAAATAATCACTTAAATCTAAGAATCCAACAATTTTGAGTCTAATTTCAGACAAATATCCCCTAAAAAAATCTTCCTTTCCTAATCCTGCATTGATATCTTATTAATCATGTATTCAAAAGCTTAAATAAATATTTTATTGCTTCAGTAGCCACCCTCAAAACACCTTTTATTTATATCTTTTAACATACTTGCAGAGCAAGCAAAAGGGTTTCATCGGCATTTCAATCTATGCCGGCTGGTATGTACCCATGACAAACTCGTCCGAGGACATCGCTGCAACTCAAAGGACCATTGATTTCATGAATGGCTGGTAATGACAGAAACAGATATTAATACAATAGATGATGAATTATTCACTCATGGTCGCCTGATTTAATTTCATTATTGTGATGTGTGAATTCGTTCGGTGATTGGGCAGGATTATAGATCCTGTTATTTTTGGAGATTACCCTTCTTGTATGAAGGAGATTGTAGCTCCAGATTGCCTGCTTTCACCGAACAACAATCCAAAAAGCTGAGGGGATCCTCCGATTTCATTGGGCTCATCCATTATTTTACTAGTTATGTTTCAGATAATCCAGATAGTCATTGGATTCTCTTTTTATTTATTAATCGATTGGACAGCCGGGAATGTACTGTCTGTTGCTAAGAAAGTTGGGAGTGTGAGTATGCAGGAATGGATCAAACGCTCGCGGGTTCTTTGTGTGGAGTTTTCTCGACAGTTTTGAGGTTATATATGGTTATCAGCTCCGCTATGGATTGTACTACGTTAATTTCAATGATAGAAATTTGAAAAGATACCCAACTCTCTCCGTTCGTTGGTACACCGATTTCTTAAAAAGAGACCAAAATCAGCGACCTGCCCTATCTTCTTATTCCGGCAGGCAGCATTCATCCATGAAATTTAGAAAGTGAAAGTGAGATTCGACGGACCTATATAGATCACTATTCGTCAAATTTACCCAGAAAAATGAAATAACGAAAACTTTTCTGATACTGGAAGAATGGAGATGGGATTTGCAATATTGCAGATTTTTTACTCTTTTCCTTATGACATGATAAGTATATATGGAATTTGTTTCAGTTAGAGTTTGTTATGAATGTAGAAGGGATTAAAAAAATAAAAATGATATTCAGGTTTCTATATGTGGTGCTGTTGACAAATTAGATAGTTTAAAAAAATATGGAGTGTGTTTTAGTGAAAGTTTGTCATGAATATAATAAGTTATTTATTTAACTMGTTTATTGTTTATTTTCAAAATATAAATGATTTTGTGTTATTGGCCAAGTATAAAGATAATTTGCAAAAACATTTAGATGTTTTAATAAAATTTTTAAGTTGTTTTGATRTGCAAATTGATGTAAAAAAAAAGAGGAAATAAGGATATAATCATCTTATTTAATGGTCACAAATGGAAGGTATTAATCAGTTCTTGAATTTGATTGTAATTATAATTGAATTTGATTATAATTATAACTGAAATTCTTCTTAATTTGATTGTAATTATAATTGAATTTGATTATAATTATAACTGAAATTCTTGTAGAAAGAATCRGGAAATARGGTACAAATGCCTTTTCTTATGTGGAAAATTCATCTRTGTAGTTGGAAATARATAAAACTCTTTTAAAACATTAATACAAATAATAATTATGTATAATTGCTTTGATTARGTTTTAGGTTTTTCTTAAAATTTTTGGAAAAAATTGAAAAAGTTTATYAATTTWTTTTTAGTAAAGAAACAAAGAGTTAAAATACAAACTCCTTTAYTATGTTAGCTACTATGTTAACAAAAACATGTATGYTATTTAAAAAAAAAGAATAAGCATTATGCCAAWGGATTCATTATAAACAAATGATTTTGCCTCARCCACYTAGTGAAAGGACTTTGTAATGAATTCATTAGATAGTTTTTCCTCTATTTAAAAAAAAATATTTGATMAATCTTCCATTTTTGTGGGTTCCAAATTGATAAGAGAATACAAGTAGCAAGTTAATATAGGAGAGTTGGGGATATACCACATTGTGTTAAAGATATGAAAGATTCCCATTCATAAACTCAAGTTTTGAGTAACAAACAGTTATTCAATAGTCACATGGGTTAAAAAACATGGTGGTGTAGCATGATGCCTTACCGACAAGTGACATGTTGGCCGATTATGGTAGATTAGTTTTAAAGGATCACATACTTGGAGCTATAAGATAAAAGAATTATTAATTATATTTTATTTTGTTTTAAGGATTTATGTATTAAAATTTTATATTTAAGTGAATTAAAGTGATAAAATGAAAATAATATATAAATAAGAAAATTAAAATTACTTGAAAATAGGGGACATTATGTTCATGTATACATGTACTAATTAGTCTTTTTATGGGGTTCAAAGAGTTAGATCCTCACCCCCTCACCATAGTTATGACATGTGAGATCCTTTATTAGATGTCCACCACTTTTGGTTGTTGGCTTCTAGGACTATAGAAATTATGGCTAGGTTGTGATCATCCACTTTAGTGGGACATCAAATAATGCCTATGCGAATTGGTCCTTTATGGTGTTGAGATTATGGGGTTTTCATTTCATGAACTTGTGACATAGCATGCATGTGCATGTGATATTAAAAAATATCCCTAATTTCGTTAGATATTAATAAATACTTCCAAAAATCCTTTTGTTGGACCCCCCTATCAATACATCTTTTTAATAAAAAAATATATTTTTACTAGATGCCCCTTTTTATACCCCCCAATCCCTATAAGCCTCGACGTACCTTGCATTCTCCCCCAATACCTACAATATATTGAATTTATTTTTCACAATCCTAAAACCCCCTTTATGAATGAACATGATAAGATATTGGTCAGCAAGGTGAATCCCCCATGGTTGAGATCCACCTAGTGCACACCCTCAATTAGTGTCTCCATATTTTACTGGAGCATATTCACCATCATTGTAGGATCCTCCTCTTGCTTGAACTATTGTATAGATGGCCCTAGTTTAGCCTCACTCTTTGCATGTAAATACTACCCACCAATTGGTAGTGGAGACCTCCTAGGTCCAATATTTATCATTCATTCAATTGATAGTTAATATCAACATGTATACAAATCTCAAAACATGAAAAAAATTCAAAAAATTGGAAAAACATTCTTACCAATATCACCCAATGTGGTATCTATAATGTACCTAGGGAGGATAATATGGGGTACATAGGGAGGTACTTAAGGCATGTGATACAAAGAAAATATCTTTTGATAGGGTGTTGAGATTTTCACTAGACCAACACCATCGGAAATTTGATTTGACATATTATATGATATACTTCCGATCAATATCTAGTTCACTACAACACTTGTAATTTTTTCCCCTCAAATCCTAACAAAAATGAAGAATGATATTGTGGTGGAACATGCCATGGGGGAAAAAATGTTGGTGAAAAAATATTTCCAGGATATGTAAAAGGGATACCAAGATATGAAGGAGATACTCCATAAATTTTGAGGAGGCCCTTGTTGGTACCACATCCTTTCATCAATGAGGAATATATTCAAGAAAGATATGGCTGGTATTCTCTAGAGGATGATTGCGATGACCAATACATGGATAATTGTCATTTCTGGGATGACAACTACTTTCCCTTCTATTTGATGACTCTACTCCAACTTATGTAGAGAACATCATGAAGGGATGCCACGAGCTTATTATGAATACTAGTTTTCAACTTACCTATTCTCTAGTAGTAGTGTGTTATGTCGATGCTTTTATGGATATGGATGGATCTATATATTTGGATCCATATGACCACAATAGGCATTCGGAGCACCATTTTTTATCGGATATTGAGTTTAGGTATATTCAGAGGGGAGTTAACATGAGCACTTGGTCATGTAACTTAGTTTTAGGGATGAGCTCCTTAGATTATTTCAATATTGCAGTATGCACTTGCACATGGGACACATGCTACTTCAGTATTTTAGTCAACACTCATACATGGGACCTAGGTTTAAGGTGGAGATTATTGGACTACTTCAACATGATGGTTAGCACTTATACATGGGACCCTGGTTCTCTGACTTACTTTAGCATTGTGGTCAATACTCATCCATGGAACCTTGGTTTATGGTTGTCCCTTCTCACAATAAGCGTTGAGGGCAACACTTTTCTTAGGGTGTGGAATGTTGGGATCCTCCCTAAGGGTGTAATGGGGGGTCGAAGGGACCATAATAGAGTAATAATAATGGGGGCCATTCAATGTAAGGTGAATTGAGTCCACTATACTTTCTATTGTTAAATAAGGCACACTATTGTAGTTAGTATTCAATAAATGTAATGGGTCTCATTAAAGAAGGTCCACTAACAATCATGAGGTTGTTATCATTAGGATTATTTTGTTAGTTATAAATAAGGACGGGGTCCTCCTTATGAGAGGTGTTGATTTTATTGTATTTGGAGCTTATATCATTGGATTTTATTAAAAATAAGTATATTTTAATATCAATTTTATAATAATTCAAAATGCTAATTTTTTATTTTAATATTATTTTTATTTCTTATGGTTTAAGAGGGCAGGCATGAATAAATATTTACACACATAAAAATCACATGAGAAGAACAATATCCTAAAACCTTACATTGTATTGATCTATATTTCTCTCATAATACAATAGAGTACAATGAGGTCCCTTATATATGAGGTCCCTTATATAAGAATAGGTGGCCATAAAAACCATGTCATAATAGGAGTGTTTATTCAACCATCTTCATAACTATATCCAAAATATATTCCATGAGTATCTCCATAAATATCTCAAGTGATCTTCATGATATCATCATCCTTAACTTCTCTTTTTGTCTTCATCTTCAATTTATACATACACCTTTGTGCATTATATTCATTTTCACATATTATAATGTCACCATATAATTATCACAAGTATTAATTATTCCTTCATACTTCCCCTTAATGAATACTTGTGATTCAAACTAGATATATGAGTTATCTTCATTTTCAGTCTTTTGTACTCTGCATCATCTTCACTCTTCCTCATATTCATTCTACTGTACTCTCCATCATATGAACAATCTTTATGATATTGATTCTTCTTTACTCTGCATCATCTTCAGTCTTCTATATCTTCAACTATCATTGCCTTCTTGTATTGTGCATGAGTTGCACCTTTCTTTGATAAGTCTGGATCTTGAGTCAATCATTTGAACTACTTCATCTTCATATCAAGGTTTTTATTTAGGTTACCTTCAACCGTCTCATGATTTTTCTTGACTTACCCTCAACCAATACATCATATCATGGGTTTTCCTTCACTTTCAATACATTTTTTTTTTTATATGGGTGAGTGCAAGCTAATGGTGGTCTCTCATGATGCGTTAGTGACAATGCAATTCTGGAAAAACAACAATCTGTTAACTTGGAGGGATTATTCAAGGTACTTTTACAATGAATTTGAAAGAATATGAAATGTAGGAAATTGAATTAGCTTTCCGAATATACAACTTTTATTCATAGAATTTGTGAATAACTATGTCAAATTTGATTTTTTCTGACACTGGTATCTTATTTTTCCAACAAAATATAAGGTATATGTTTTTGTTCGTGCAGGTATTGAGTACCTTAACGATGGAATTTTGTTCCAAAAACTTGTATATTTGTAGAGAACCCATTTTTCTTGTGTCGTGTATTTTTTTGGAAATTTATAATATTAATTATATATATTTTTTAAATTATCAAAGTCAACATATCCCTAAAACTACAACATTTTTTGTTCATGCAGGCTAAGAGGGTCTTAACATGATAAAAATAGTAAATCAGAAATTATTCTTCCATGTGGTGGCGTCCTATCATGGAGGGGGACAATGAAACTAGCCAAGTTGATGGGTTAAATATATTTTTTAGGTATAACTTAGAAAAAAGTACATTAAATGTGTTATATTCTAATGTTGACTTAATGAGCACTTTTTCTAAAGTTAAAAGTGAAAATAATTTAAGTGATGGTCTTTTAATCTTGGCCATCCATCTTATTGAGAGAGTGAGGGTTGATCTCACCCCTTAATCTCTTTGGAGATAGGGTTTTCTCTTACTCATTGAGATAAAATAAACCGACTTGGTGATGGGGCGCATTATTCACTTGAGAGAGGGCGATTTACAATGAGAGAAGCGAATTGCTCGAGGGTTTGCTGGAGAGAGATTGTAACAGGGAAAAATGAAATAATTTGTAAGTGGATCGACTTGCTTCCCCAACAGTTGCAGAGGCCAAAAATTCAGATATGAAGAGAGCTATATAGGGTGACACAGGCCACCATAAGATTTGCACAAAGGCTGGTTTGCTAGGACAATTTTTTGTTGTTGGGTTTGATTTGGATTGGATAAGGCCGTGCAAGTGCTGGGAAGGAAAATCGTTGGGGTTTCCTCATCCATTGATGTAAATCGATCTGGTTTGTAAGAATTTTCATATTTGCTACTGCATAATAAAATCCATAAACTGAAGAACTGGTTTTCCCACATTGGGTTTTTCTAGGGGTTATTTTACCCAAAAGTATTTGTGTACATCATGTGATGCGATTGTCGTTATCTTCTACATTGTTCCTAGTTTTATTTTTTCTGTGCAAATTTAATTTGTGAAGAAACCCTAGATGTAACTAAGAAAGGAAATTTCAAAATTTTGAATGTGCTTAATAATTTCTGAGTGAAATATTGTTGGAGTTTCCTAATTCTCCTTGTTGGGTTTTAGTGGATTCACATGGTATCAAAGAAGGACTATTGAAATAACAACATCATAGTGTTGATTATATAAGATTGATTTTAGATCTAAGCACACGATCAATTTTTGAGACAACACAGGGTTTGAACAAAGACACTTTCATAAATGGCCATGACTTTGAGAGTTGAGGATAGGATTCAAGGTGCTCAGAACTTCCCCACCTGGAAAAAGAGGGTTACCAGAATCTTGGATGTCAATGATGTCCTTGAACATGTTGATGAGAAGGTAACAAATCCTACATATGCAACTTTATTGGGAGCTTGGAAGAAAGGTGAAGTGAAGGCAACGAGAATAATCCTTGATGAGGTAAAGGATCATATAATCCCACACCTTTCAGGGGAAACATTTTCTATGATCATAGGAACATTTTCTATGATCATAGGAAAGATGATGGAGGAGGATCATAGGAACATTCTGATCATTGGGGGAATTCAGATATTTCTACCAAGCAACCTAGTTGATTCCAGAGTATGTGATGCAAATGAAACACTAGAAGAAGGACAACCAACAATGACTATCATAGAAGAAATGGAACAAATGCTGATATCTGCCCCAGTAGAAGAAGATCATGCAGATAAGGTGCTCACTCCATGGGAAAAGGAGTTAGAGATGCCGGAGGATTGGTTGAACAATCCAGAGCCACTAGATGACTTCCATGAGCAAACATTCATGCATATTGCGGGAGAAGAGAATTCAACAGAATTGCTCAGAAGTTTCAACCAGGAAGTTGAACAAGAGATGACTGCAGCATTGAAGACTGCAACAAAAGATGAATCAGAATTCCAGTTTGAGGAGCAGTTGGAAGAAGCTGGAGATGAACTGGCAGAAGCTAGTTTGTTAGAGGAAGAAGCTGAGAAGCAGCTCAATAATGAGACTGTAGAAATGGATTTTGCAATAGGGTGACAAGATAAATCCACAGGAGATGGAGAAAACAACAAGGGGGACCAAGATGATCCACCCATTGATAAAGAGGAGTTGCAACAGAACATGCAACATAAAGAGAGCCAACCACTAGAGTAGTTGGAAATGGAGATAGAAGAGATAATAAGGATGATGTTGAGGTTAGCAGCATAAAATGCCAGTGAGGAAAAGTTGAGTAGAAGGAAGCCTGCCATAGCAGCAGGGAAGAAGCAACATCAACAACAGTAAAGCAGTGGAGTAGATGGACAGCTCCAAAGAATAGTTTGGGATCCGGGTGGATTTCAACAGAGCCGAGAAGCTCATGATTTTTTTGCAGCAGTGGAGTATGATGCAGGAGCATCGGTCCAACCCAACAACATGCCAGCTAGACAACACATCGAGCACACATTCAAGGAAGGGAGAGGCACCAGCCCTCTCATTTTAAATTTTAGAATGTAATTAAATGTTTGTAAGGTTGGAAGAGACAAATCGATGCCTTTGTGCAGATATTAGATAGATTTGCCTTTAATGGTTGACAAGATGATAAGATCTAGATCTGATTTAGACTAGACAACCATTGAATGTAATTCATTGTAATTAATGAGAGTAGGTAGCTTGGAGGGAAGAGCTCGAGGAGCCCCCTTTTGTAAAAATATCTTTGTATCTAGATTGAAGATTTCTGTGAGAGAGAGGCAAAGAGATTAGAAGATAGATTGGAGAGAAGAGAGAAGATCCGAGACTCTGTTGCAGTCCGAGCTTTTGTAAACATTGTAAACAAGCATTCTGAGATTAATACAAAGAGTAGTTTTCCTGCATATGATTATGTGTTTATGTGTCTTTCATAAATGCTATGTGTGTGTTCATTTGTATCTTGTAGATGTATGTTATATTCCATTTGTAGGGATAGAAAAAATTCGTTGTTTGTGAGTTTTCTTTGATTTCAGTCTGGGTTCTTTGGGGCTTCATGCAAGGGGTTGCATGATAGAGTGCTGAAGACTATGTGAGCCTGTGCCAGAGTGCACATCTGAGTTTTGCTGAGTTCAGACAGGAACGTGCCAAGAGGGTGCACCAAAGGAATCACGAAAATCAAGGGAGAAGCCTCAAGGTTACTGAACACCTTGGAAGTAAGACTGTGCAGAGGAGGTCATAGAGGGAAGACATAACTACAGAGGGTTCTGTAGAGCTATGCCAGCAAGGCATCGAGCGAGTGCAAGGATTGAACCAAGGAACTCTATTTCAAGTTCAGATATAGGGAAGTGTCGGAGGAAGACACTTACAAAGTTACTGAATACTATGTAGGCTCAACAAGGCGTGCTTGAGCAGAAGTCACCAGGAGGGTGCTTATAATACTTTCAAGGAGAGAAAGGAGATAGAGTTGTTGAACACTATGGAGGAAGACCTATGTAAGGAATGCACCAGACCAACACTCAGATGAAGTGTTGATAGATAGCCACTTGGAGGTTAGTCAAGCACAAGTAATGTGCAAGGGAGTGAACTGTTTCAAGTTCGTAAGCTCAGGAGGAATTGTGCCTTTGTGCACAGAGTTCCAACAGAAGGGAACAAAAATCTGAGACACTTCAAGGTCCGAGACACAGACAAATTTCAGGAGGGAAATAATTTTTTTGAGTGCAGGTGAGACCCAAGTAGCTGGGCTCCCAGAGGAAGCAAAAGTCTACTCCTTTGAAGCATTGAGATCTTTCAAGTCTGGAAAGAATTGAAAGATCAGGAGGAGGAGTGTATGCAGCCATAAGATCAGTTGTAGAGAGGAGATCTGGACCATTAGAGCTCACGTCCAGACACCCAAGGGAGCATACTGGAGAAGAAAAGATCTGAGCCGTCAGATTTGAGCACCGGGACCAACAAGCATTGGATCCAACTGAAGGTGCATGAGGTTTAACTCCCTGAGAGTGCATAGGAGAGGGGACTTTGCGAAGTCCTGAAGTTCTGAAACAAATAAAACCGTCCATCGTCAAGGGAGATAGGTGGCAATAGATCTGGAAGCTTGGGAAATCGAGTATCGAAAGATCAGAGGTGAGGAGTCTTTCAACTTTGCGAAACGTGAAATATCGATACAAGAAGGAATGGGTCGGACCATTGGATCTCAGGAGCATGTGGATCGTTGATATGGCATCAGGGTTTTGAAGATCGAGAGAACAGAGGTGAACCACATCAGGGATTCTTGATATGCGAAATCCCGAAACACAATTGGAGTTGGCACTTGGTTTTTCCATCGTCATAGTTAGAGGGGCCTAGCGAGAGGAGCTAGCGCCGAGAGAAAATATCGCCGATCAAAACATCAGGGATTGGGAGTTCGGGAATAAAGGAATCAGGAGTGACTCACATGCAGAATTACCTAAGTCGCGAAATGTGATGCGCAGTTTAGGTTAAGCCTATGTTCATGGGAATGGTCACATGAGTAGAGGGAGCTAATGGTCGTTAAGCCCATTTTGGAGTTTCGGGAGTTGGGGAGCTAGGGTGGTTCATACGTCGAAGTCCCGACATGCGAAATCCTGAAACACTTTTTGTGTAGGCGCACAGTCATATCCCGTGGTTGTGTGAGAGAAGGAGCTTGCGCCCAGTTCTTAGTTGTGCAAACAGAGTTTCATTACAGGACCTGTGGTTATAAGTGTCGAAGGTTCCAACAGGGAATAAAAGAGCCATTTCGGCTCAAAGGAATTTGAACGTTCTTTGACTGGGAGGTTAGCGGACCCTACCGAGGCAGAGGTAGGTAGGGGGTCTGCATCAATGCATCAGAGTCTTCGGCAAACAAGGTGAAGATGTTCTCAAAGCACTCATTTTACAACATTTCCTTTTTTAGTAATAATAGACCTGCCATTGCTATTATATGAACATACCGATCTAGGAGACGAACATCATACTATCATTTGTAGGCTTTAGATTTTGTTGAAACCTTTGAATTAAATAAATAAATTATCTTGATAGTGATGGTTTTTGACAAAATATCAATCGAGTGCTGCGCATTGGAGTAAATGCCAAAGCTCTGCCTGAATAGTATCCATTCATTCCTGCAACAGTAATTTCTAAGATGGTTCATATAAAATATTTTGGTTTGCAAGTGAAATCCTTTTTGTAAAACTCATATTATAATTGGTGTGAAATAGATGTATAAATGGAGGCAATATTATGGTTTTGCTAATTAATTGAACCCTTTCTGTTTATTTTTTCGTTACAAAAATGATTATTTTATGAGAATTGCATTGTTTCTGTGTGTGCTCACAAGATTTTATGATAATCATAAAAGACGTAGACCAAAGGTTCTATGTTTACTTTTTTCTTTTTTAACAAATTTCACCTAAAGTCAAAATCTGTCTACTCTAACTAGAAATTTAGTTGTAATTGAAAATTTCAATGACATATTGAGATTATATATTCTTTTGGTGTCTCTATGTTTCATTAGAAAGATAGTAGGAAATGCAGATTAGAAAGATATTACGAATTGCAGATTTCAATGGCTGACCAAAATTATATGTTCTCTTGCTGTCATGACTCTTTTTGAAAAGGGTTGTTGTCATGACTCTTTTTGAAAAGGGTTGAATTGATTTATGTATTCAAAAACATAAATTGAATACTGTAAAATTGTGATTTCACCAACCATTCCATTGATATTTTTTGGGTGATAATTGTCTAAAAAATCATTTCATTGATAGTTTTTGGGTGATAATTGTCTTATAAAAATCATTGATAGTTTTTGGGCGATAATTGTCTAAGCAAATCTAACTTTCAGACCATGTCTTCCAACCAATATAATATTTTTCAATTTTTAATTGTTTAATTGATAGTTTTTGGGTAATAATTAGGTAATAATTGTCTAAAAAATCAATCAAACTTTACTATGTCTTCTAACCAATATAATCTTCCCAACCAATATAATTGTTTTCAAACTTTTAGACTACGTCTTCTAACCAATATAATCTTTCCAACCAATATAAAATCTGATGAGTGAGATTGCTGTGGGTGGGATTTTCAGTTTTGATCGGAAAAACCACAGTGTAGTCATTAGATTGTCGACGTTTTCAATTTTTAATTGTCAAAAAAATCATAAACATAGAACTATGCCTTCCAGCCAATATAATCTATATAACTCTTTAGTTGTTTGGCATTTATGTTATTTGGAATGAAAATTAAAAAATATAGTCTTCTAACCAATATAATCTTTCCAACCAATATAATCTTTTTCAATTTTTAATTCTAAAAAAAAACTTAAACATAGAATGTTTAGACTATGCCTTCCAACCAATATAATCTATATAACTCTTTAGTTGTTTGGAATTTATGTTATTTGGAATGAAAATTAAAAAATAGTCTTCTAACCAATATAATCTTTCAAATCGATATAACTTTTTTCAATTTTTAATTGTTAAAAAAAAACACTATGCCTTCCAACCAATATAATTTGTATAACTCTTTAGTGGTTTTGCATTTAGGTTATTTGGAATGAAAATAAAATATATATATATTAAAATTACCTGGCATGTTTCTCATGTATGTGTAGCTTTCAATATTGAAATTACCTAGCCATTTTTAGTTGTTTGGAATTTATGTTATTTGAAACTAAAATTAAAAAAAAAAAATTAGTAAAATTACTTAGTTTGTTTCCCATGTATGTGTAGCTTTTAATATTGAAATTACCTAACCATTTTTAGTTGTTTGGCATTTATGTTATTTGAAACTAAATTTTAAAAACAAATTAGTAAAATTAGTTAGCCTGTTTCCCATGTATGTGTAGCTTTTAATATTGAAATTACTTAGCCTCCCTCAGAATGTATCCAACAAAATGTGAATCTCCCTCAGAATAGGTTGCAATAAAATATTGTGACAATGTTGTGTTTTTTGTACCCAGTTTATTACATTCAATGAATTATGAAATAGTTGTATGGATTTTAGATCATATTCTTTTGTTGTTTTGAGTAGAAGGAGGAGAGTCATCAATTCAACATAGTTGTTGGTGCCTTTCCCTAGTCCCATTTTTATTTTGAAAGAGTGTGTGTCTGTGAGGTGAAGGTGGGTTCCCCCCCCACAAAGTGAATTTTGTGAAGCCCCATCAAAGTATGCCTAGGCTATGGAGTGATATATGGTTGTAGGCAGAGAGATTTGGATGCTGGGCACATTCATTTCCCGTGGGAAGTGTTCCGATATGGGAAGACTTTGGGTTGCAACAAGATCGAATACCGTGGCTTTTTCCTGAAAAATTGCTCTATTCCTAGCCAACCAGACTCCCCAATTTATTAAAAGAGGAATATATTTTAGTGTCTTGTGGGAGACTTCAAGTAACCGGGATTTCCAAGTGGAGTCCAACGCTTATACATACCAATCGCATCTTTGACGCAATAATAGAGCGACATCCCTCCAGAATTTTTTGGTAAACGGGCAGGTAATGAGGATGTGGTTTATTGTTTCAGAATCCCCTTTGCATAAAGAGCACCAACCTGGCCCTTCAATCTGGCATTTTCGCATTTTGTCCCAGGTCGGTACTTTGTTTAAAAGTGCAGTCCACATGAATAGTTTGGATTTTAGAGGGGCTTTAAGTTTCCATAGCCCTTTCCACCACCAACTCAGTTCCTCCTGAAAATGATTGACATTGAGAGTTGTGTAACCTAGTTTCGTTGTGTATACACCATGTGGGGATTTTTTCCAAACCAACTCGTCATCCAAATATAGGAGTCTTATTTGGTCCCTCTGGAGTGCAAATAAATAATTGTCCCACTGAGTTTTTAAGTCACCTTCCATCCCGAGAGTTTCAGCACTGTGCGAGCCTTGATGCCAAATGTTTGTGGATCTTGGGTCAACGATTTGATTTAGTTTGTAAATCCCCTGTGTATGTAGATGGTCCTGTAATTCCTATGATAGGGAGTGGGAATTTCCACTTCCTGGCCAGGGATTGGAACCGATGCGTAGTTTATCATCCCTTCCAATTTTTCAATCCAGTCCGTCCCCGATAACATGGAATGAATTGATAATGACCTTCCATATAATGGAGTAGTTGGGAATGTTTTTGTTTTCATGATGTATCCAATCCCCTACCAATCCTGGTTTTCTGTATTTGTGGGTGACCACTTGAGTCCATAAACTATCGGTAGTGATAAGTCTCCAACAAGTTTTGGCTATTAGGGATTTTGAGAAAATATTTATTTTTTTTAGCCCCCAACCCCCTAGAGATTTTGGCTGGCCAGTAGATCCCATTTTCCCCAAGGGAGGGTGTAGCGGTCCTTCGATACTCACCAAATAAACCTGAAGTAAAGTCTTCGTATTGTTTCTAATACACCATTGGGTATACAAGAGAGAGACATCCAGTAGACCAGAATAGCTTCCAAAACAAATTTCGTCAGGGTCAGTCTTCTTGCTCTAGAGAGCCAACGAAATATCCAAAGAGATAATATTTTTTCTAGTTTCTCCAATAGCCAGCTCCAGTCCCTTTTGTGATAATTGTTTGATTTGAGTTGGAAGCCCAGATACTTTATCCCTTGTTGGAGTTCCTATAAAGGGTAGGGGAAGAGTGTTTTATAGAGAGCTGCAGTGGCTTAATCAATTCCATTAAATGATAATGTGGATTTTTGTGAGTTGATTATCATTCTTGATGCATTCCGAAAGAGATGAAGGATTACTGCCAGGGTCTCATCATCTCTTGGTTTGCCACTACTGAAAATTAGTACATCATCTACAAAGAGTAGATGTGTGATTTTGAGATCGGGAGAGGTTTTAATACCTTGGAAGTCCCCCGTGTTGATGGATGAGATCAAGGCCCTACTTAAACCTTCTGCAACAAGGAGAAATAGTAGAGGGAAGAGGGGGCATCCTTGTCTTAGGCCTCTTCTTGAAGAGAAGAAAGGGGAGGTCGCTCCGTTGATTAGGACCACAAAAGTTATTGAGGATATGCTGACCATTATCCATCTGATGAAGGGTACCTCAAACCCTAGGTGTGTGAGTATTAGTCTTATAAAGGACTAGCTTACTCGATCAAAGGTCTTTGAGAGATCAATTTTTAGTATCACTCCTTTGGACCGAAGAGATTTCAGACTGTGTAGGCCTTCCTGAGCCACTCAATTTTCATCCCCTTGTTCTAGCCAGATAGCCCTACTTTTTAGTCTCCAGGTTGCTTCCTGATCGGCTAGGAGTTGTTTAAGACGTGATTCCAAGGATTTTAGGGTATCCTTGGATGAGTCGATGAGGAAACCCCCATCTGCGTCTTGATAAATGGCTTCAATTTAATCTTCCTTGGTTCGTAATACTCTTTCCTCCCTCTGTCTTTTTTCCTTTTCCCAAGGGATAGTTAGAGACTTGATAAATTTGAGATTTCTCACAAAGTGGATGCCCGTTGGAGTTCCAAGGCTGGGGTCAAAAGACCTCTAGTGTGTTTGAACCAAATCTCATAAAATCTCATCTGCGAACCAGGTGGCATTAAATTTAAAAGGTGAAGGGGGTTTGTGAGTTCCGCTCTCCAAATTGAGCCAGACCGGGGAATGATATGATATGCCTCCTTCCCCAATCCCTTTCCTTACTTGGAAATTTTCCTCCAATAGTTCTTCGACTACGAGAAATCGATCAATTCGTTTTCCCACCCTTGCTTCCCCTGTGTGCATGTTCCTCCAGGTCCGATTTAGTTTTTTGGGTGCGATGTCCAAAAACCCATTGGTCGACAAAAGATGTGATATCCTGGTGGTGAGTTGATCCGAACGTGTTGAGGGACCCCTGAATTATGCCTCCCCAAGTGAGAAGTTGAGATTTGCCCCCAGGATTAATTTCTCGACCTTCAGGATCTTGAGATTGAGAAGTGTTTCCCAGAAGGGGGTTCTGTCAAGATAGAGGCCATAGACATTGAGAATCCTGAATTATTTTCCCATGCCTTCCACAAAAATATCAATTCCTAGAAAGGCCCTAGGAGTTGAGTAGTTTGATTTATTTTGTGCGCCACCTCGTGGCTAGGCCACAAGATCTGCCAACAACATCTAACCCCAATAAAATCCATCCTGGAAGCAGAGAGGATAGGGTAGTAGAGATAGATGAGGAGTCTGCCATTATTTCTTGTAGAAGTATGATGTCTAGTTGTTGTGTGTTGATCAACCATTTCAAGGTGGATTTCATGTGGGGGCTCGCCAGACCCCTACAATTTAGGTAGAGCAATTTCATGGGGTAACCCTCCCAGGGGCTTGCACCACTCTAAGTGCCCCAAAAATATATTGTTGGCAGCCTGGAGTGATATCTAAATGCTCCCTGGATTGTGCTTTTGAAAGAAAGGATGTGCGGCCCCACCCTCTTTTTGATGTTCTAATATCTAGGTCAGATCCGAGCCCCAAATGTTTTGCAGGGGGTCCAAGTATAGTTTTGTTTCTAAGTTAAA
>JZKD02S0163368.1:0-23284 GCA_000966675.3 Picea glauca | reverse complement strand
GCGGGCCAATTATTTTTGGCCATCAATTTGTAAGGATTGTGTTGAAGCGGTCAAGAAGTGTCTCCCTTTCCAGGTGTTCACTCAGAAAATGCACTCGCACCCATCCCATCTTCACCCAGTCATCACTGTCGGTCCCTTAACCAAGTGGGGGGTAGATTTTATAGACTGTAACCCAGCTTAGGCTGAGTCCATGACTATTATTAAATCTGATTGTAAGACTACAACATTCTTCGTATTCAACCAAATTATAGCCCAGTTCAGAATCCTAAAAGAGATTGTCATTGATCATGGTAGTCACTTTTAGAATGAAATGATGAAGGAGTTAGCAT
Source organism: Picea glauca (assembly GCA_000966675.3). Taxonomy (NCBI): domain Eukaryota; kingdom Viridiplantae; phylum Streptophyta; class Pinopsida; order Pinales; family Pinaceae; genus Picea; species Picea glauca. The sequence continues at coordinate 22,955 of JZKD02S0163368.1, read as the reverse complement.
CAAAACTGGGGTTTAAGTACAATCATTCTTCCCCTTACTATCCCTAGGAAAATGGACAAGTAGAGGCGGTGAATAAATCTCTCAAGACCATCTTGCAAAAGACTGTTAGCCAGAGTAAGTATGACTGGAATCTGATGTTTACCTTTCACTTTGGGCATATCAAAACTCGGCAAATAATTCCACTGGTTTTTCTCCTAGTCAGTTAGTACATGGAGTGGAGTTGATTCTTCTAATTAATGCAAAATACCTTCCCTCAAGTTGGAAATTTAGCTCCTTCCTGACACATCCAATCTTGAAGAATGCCTTGTGCACCTAGAGCATCTCGATGAGTAGTGTCGAGATGCCTCTACAACTATTGAAGTGAATAAATAACATGTTAAGGTTCAATATGATAGATCTATCTGTTCTTGATAGTACGCTGAGGGTGACTTGGTTCTCCTGTATGACCAAACCAAAGAACCTTTGGGGCTAGACAAGTTCAACCCCATGTGGCACGATCCTTATATTGTGCGACGTGTCTTAGAGAAAGGATCCTATGAATTGGAATATTATGAAGGGAATATGTTGCATGAGCCTAGAAATGGGCTCTACCTTAAAAGGTATTACACTTAAGCCCTCAAATATTGGGCATGACCTTTTTTATACCAGTATATCTTAGTGTATATACATATTTTCCTTTGTGTCGTCGGCTTGCTTATCAGGTTTTACCTTGGTTGGTATATGTCAATGGAATATTCAGTTTACCTAGGATTCTCAGATGGTGCCATTCATCATACGAGGAACATGGCTTCTGCTGCTTGGGTCATTTACTCACCTAAGGGCCAACTGGTGTCTTCAGGTGGCGCTCGTCTGGAGCCATCGATGAATAATGTGGTTGAGTATAGCACTATTATATAACTATTACACGACACCATTTCACATGGTGTTCGATCTTTAGAGGTTCTCTTGGACTCTCAAATTAGTCGCATGTCAGTTAAACAACAATTATCATGTGCGAGACCCTTCTCTACTCCGACGATTCCTACGGGTACGAATTTTGGATTGATACTTTGATTTTCTTATTTATAATCACATACCTAGAAGTTCTAATCATGTATCTGATGCATATGCTGATTATATTTTAGATTGTCATTTGTCACATAACTAAGAAAATAAAACAAATTCATGGATGTACACATTGTAACATATATAAGTAAAGCCGAAGACCAAATTTTTTATATTTCATCTTTTCAAAAATATGGTTTCATAATAAAAAATGGGGCTCACACCCTCAAAATACATATATTCTCAGTATATAATATGACCATGGCATCTATTCTTATGGTGCCAGATGCATATCATGATAGCACACTATGGCATTTGCGAGACAACGAAAGAGTCACACCCACACATGGGGTACACCCACCACTTACTGTTGCATAGCCTTTAGTAGATCCTCCACTTGAACCATATGAATCATGTGCGTCAATCAAGATAAGTTTCCCTGCACATTTTGCAACACTCTCTCCGCATCTCCTCCTGCATTCTCATCTCCCTGACTCCTCCATTGATGTTGCGGGAATCCGTCTGGCCGTTGCAGACCTACATCTGCATAACAAAGCAATTGTTAATACTTGATACCATACAAAAATATTTGAGTTTTTTTTTCTTTTTGAAAAAAAATAAATTAAATATATAAAAACATTTCTTACCACTATCACTATAGGAGGAGCCTGGTGGAAAAGGATTATATGGATCCCCTCTATAATTAATCTTGGTGTAAGAGTAGTCGTTAATGGCTATGACTTGTCAACACCACCAGAAAAAGAACTCATCATTGTAGGGGGTTGATAACCTACCACCTCCTAACCACCTCATCACGTCGGTCCATAGTGACATGGTTGGATCACGTTGTCCATGTGGATTAATATCTACTCTAGGGCTCAATCTTGGAACTCGCTCAAAGAAAAAACTACAAAGAATAGATGCAAATCCAAAAATTCTCTTTTTCCCTTATTTGCAATCATTCAACTACCTCTTCATGTTAGCCAACAGTGAGTTACACCAGTCATAAACAGTGGGTCATAAACACTCCACCGCATAGGACATGAGTGGCCTTGTTTCCTAGTGCAACGAGGCTAACCCTAAAACCTATGTAAGTACAAGAATAACAATATTTAAGCCCAGGTTCTCGATTTCCCTGATTGGGAGTTGGCTCCCTACTTTATCTATGCCTACAACATAATGGGTGGAAATGTACTCCTCCATATTCATACCACCCCCAACCCCTCGGGCCTTGATATGCACTGCCTCACCTCAACGAGACAATCATATGATAAAATATATGTCATCCACTTCAATCCTCAATGGTTGACCATCGAGGTTGAAGTCCTCTATCTCCAGATCCCAGTAGTTTACTAGCAACTGGAGTGAACCCTCATCCCTTTGAGAGCCCAAAAGTTGTGAAGGCCACATATTTTTAAATCTTGTTAGGCCCTTGCATCCTTTTCCACTATTGCATATATCTCTTCATGCTACCTCTCCCTCCATTCAATCACCATTCTACAAAGGAAAAGCCATTCTTTGAGTTAAATCCTTTCAAAAAAGTGTTTACGGACTTGTACATGGTCTAACATGGTAACAATCATGTATAGGGCTATATATATGCAGGAATGATTTTCTTTTCCCTCATATATGGGGGTGTATACGCGACCTGATGAACTATCAATCGTGTATGCCCTAATTTACATATTACGCCCTCTAATACTCAAACAATGGGGCCTAAAATTGAAATTCAAACCATTGAAATTGAAGTAGAGGGGATGGGCAGTTACTTGGTCCAGATGGTTGTTGATTTCGTTGATTGTAGATCCCATAATCGACACTTGAATATAGTGAGAAAATTGGCCTAAAATGCACTATGTGGGTGAAAAACCTCAAATGGTATGGTAAAATGGTCTATTTTTACTATTAGTAGAAATTTTTTTACCCACTTAATATAGTTTGTGCTAATTTTTGACCTTATGGACTAATAGTGCAGTGGAAAGAATTGGTTTTTGGTGGTTTTGTCTAGGATTTGTTTTTTTGGTTTCCAACATTATACCGGCCATTCATGCCTTTGACATGTATATTCTTTCACTGTCATGTAGGATAGGTTGTCACTCCATTTTTCACTCTTGCGTCATCCTATGACCATGATCCATACACCCTAGTTACGAACTCATTTATTAGCGACACTGAACCTTCCTACTGCTACTAGAAGTGTTGTTATTAAGTGGTAGAGGCTTACCAAACCTGGGTGCCCTAGTTAGAACCTTTGTGCTATTTGGTGCCCATGCAGAATTTATTCCAAAGGATTGAGAGTTCCTTATAATTTCAATATGACTTTGTGTTCAAAACCCACATTATTACTCACAAGCATTTTGACCTTTACCTATGGGACTCCCCCCGAGTCTTAGTTAAAATATTTTCTAACTCTCTAAAAAATGAAAAGATTGTTGAGTGAAATTTCATCTTTCACACGTATTAAATGGCTTTGAAAGGATGTCTATTTGGTGTAAGTTTAACCCTTTTTCAAACCAGGTAGACTACTTATGAAAAATGAATACTCTAGTCAAGATTGGCTAGAAGAGTTCTCCTGGGTATTATTTTATACTTTTTTGGGCCTAGGGGACTAAATCTATGAAAAATGACATTATTTGGAGTTAAGTTGTAATTGCATTCCATCATCCTTCTTGCAGTATCAAGCCAATTTCTGGTTCCCTCTTTCTTGTTATAAGCCTCTTACCTCAACAATTTGCATCACTAGCTAAGAAGAGCCTTTTTTATATCCTTTGGAGCTTAACACCCTGTACCCTAAGAGGAAAACTCCCCTCGAGTGTCCATGCCTCGCATACACTTCCTTTCATTCAACATAGGTATGTTCCACTATTTTGAGCTAGTTTCTTTCTCATGACACTCGTTTTCTCTCCTGTATCATATAATTTATTTGCCTATGAAAAAACAAAAAGATGAGCATGAAAAGAAGATTATCTCATATCGGCAATAGTCATGTCTACTTTGAATAGAGAACAAAATTTTGAGTCCATTTTCATCCAAATTTTGGGTTTAGCATGGCCTTAGGAAGATGAGATCTTTACTTGAAATTTAATCCAACTAGTTATTCTTCTAGTCCCTATGGAGAGTTCGTTGATGCCTCCTGCATCAAGAAGTTTTATCATCAACTCTATTCTTCTTGAGTTATCCATATGCCTCATGCTATTTATCAAATGATGTCTATAAGCCTATGTCGGCCATTTCTCATAATTCTTGACTTTGCATGTTGGCCATACCCTCAATGTACCTCAAAGTCACATGAAGTTGTAGTCCTATCATGCACCCTGGTCCAACTTTTATTATGGGTAGTGTTAGCACTCTGTAAATTCATTTGGATGAGAAAAAAAATGACAGAGGTAACCTGCAAACCAAATTTAAGGATGGAAAATAGCCTTTCCAACCTAGAGAGGCTCTCTCTTTGAGACTTAGTCTCTAATGGATAATAACTTTGAATCACTAGCTAGATTGATGCGTTTGTGGGGTATTTATGGTTTTGCTAGCAAGGAAATACAAAACCTTAGGTCATGGAGTCAATTTCTTGAAAGAGAGAGAAGTAAATGAAATGGTGAATGAAACTTTGAGAGGATAAAGGCTAAGAAGGAAATGATCTTTCAGTTCAAATTCCATTGTGTGTGGCGAAAGAAAGGGTTCATTAAGCAACTTAGAGCACCATTAAAGATGAATTCTAAATTACTTGGAAGAAAACATAGGAGTTTAAATGGCGAAGTCTAGAGCACTGTGCGATGAATTCTAGACTTGTTAAATGTTCCAATTTAAACAGAGTAAAGACATGAATATATAGAGAACATGAAGCACATACAAAGAAGAGATCACAATACATCAAACCACCACCATTAGAATATTTTCTTCAAAGCCTCAGGACTTCTGCATTATATTTCTATCGGTTTCCAAGATTACATTCAATAGTCTACTATCTACACTACTTTGCCAACCAACCTCTCTTACATTGAAGAGATACAATATATAGAGAAAATTGTTCCCCTTGGGCTACCACGCCTTGAATTACTTCTCCTAGAATTTTGGTTTCGATTATTCCCTACCATATGACCTTTCAAATGGAACATACTAAAAATGGAAACCCAACTGCACACAATCATGTCATAACCGAAGTATTTATCATGATCGTTCGGTCCTCAGTAAGATTCAATCATTAGGAGGTGTTTCATAAGAGTTTCCCCTTTGAATGGTTACCTGAATGATTGAGCACACTATCAGAACTCTTCCACCTAGTGTAACAGGCTCTGGTGGTTGTCGTACGATCACTGGCTGTAGCATGCATGTGGAGAGTTGGTATGGCAGACGCCTGTGGGCTATTGATCGTTCTTTCTAGGTGGAAACGACGGTTAAGGGGCCAAGCATCTCCTTCAAAACTGTCACGCTCTTCACCGACACTTGTCCCTCTCAAAGGGAGGGTTTACAACATCTGTGCAACGAATATCCACTGTGTGAGTGCTTATCAGACTTCTCATTTCTCAGTAGGAGATAGGACACAAGGTGGGTAAAAATTCTGTGCCACGTCCAAAAAGACAAAAAATGGGATCATATCAATCATGCCTCTGGTCCTACCTACAATCTCAATATTTTGAGTGTTTTCCTGAAAGACCAGTTTCGTCTTTTCAGATTCTTTACTTGTCTCCACAAGACTGCATTCCCCTTTAGCTTTGTTTGAGCACTGACAAGAGACACTTTTTATGGTTGGACCACATTCCTTGAAGTGCTCTGCGATTCTCGCCTCTAACGTCCTCTTCTCTTCGTGCAGCTAAATGATCATGTCTTTCACTTCTATGGGTTTCATTTTGAGCCAGTTCACATTCCCTTCTCAGCTCTTTGATGCTGTTGTTTCAACAATCCCTTCTACTAACTATTTTCTCAATTCTCTATTCTCCTGGTACAGTTCAATAATAGAGAGCTGTGATTTCTAGTTGTTGCAACGACTCGTGAACCTCCATGTTTTTAGTTCCCTACCTTCTCCGTCTCTCACTTAGTCCCCAACTTGAAACTTTGATAGGTTCAAGATGAACAATGCGTGTGAGTAGCTTCTTAGCCATAAATTGGGTGCGCAGTTCGTCAGGAGCTTGAGTCTCCTCAGGATTCTTGATCAACCTTGGCATGCCTTTTTTCCTGGGTACTGGCTGTTGGGATGATGAGCCTTCTTTTGTCTTTCCTTTTCCTGCAATCTCCTCCATTTTTGCCTTCGTGCTGTGAGATTTTGTTTCCCCCATGGGTAGAGGGAGATATCCTTTGGGGTCCATGGGGATGTTGGTTGAAATTAGGAGAATTCCAGTCTTTGTCTAGCTGTCCCAATTCCTTGAATATCAACAACTTAATTAATGATATACAGAATAATTTATTTCTCGGATGGTCCGCTTCCGCCTGGACGTTGTCTGCCATTCCTCCTAGGATTTGGTGCAAGAAGAAGGGTAAGTTCAAAGGCCTTTTTCCTATGAAATGCATCAACAACTTGATGTGATGTGGGTATATTCTATCAGACCTTCTTTCACAGGTGAAATACCTACTAATCACCTTTAGGAGCTTCTGAAAGGGCTCCTATAGATACCGACTCGGAACACCCACTCTGATTTTCTCGTTCAGGCAGTTTGGTTTGATGAATTCTTCATAGCATAATACATCTAAAGGCATGCCCTTAGACCACCTTTCACGATGTGGAAGGATATCTATCATGGCTGATAGGTTTTTCTCCATCTCTCGGAATGTGATTTTTACAATGATCGCACAAAACCCATTAAATCTAAGAGTGAATTGTTCCACCAGTTCCGCGTTGTATCCTCGGATTTTCTCACAATAATGAATACATCCGAACTGTTCAAAATATTCCCTAACATTCGGGTCTTTGTTGATTCATGCTAATTCCTAAGGTTCGGGCCTCACAACTCTGCCAGTTCACGCCCCTTTCCTTATGTCTTGGGATGTTGTCATGATGCAAATGTGTATTTGTTTTGTGTGCTCGTAGGAATGAAATATGGATTCCCTCATCGCATGACAAATGGAGAATGATATACTTCCCAGAGACCTATCGGAGTGGCAGTGGCATAATCTTTACGTGATAAGAAAAAATAACTCTAGGAGTTCACTGCGTGACTGCCAGACGCTATGAATACTTTCAGTGCAAAAGAAGGATGACATCGCAATAAACAATGATAGTAGGCTCGTCATAGTAGGGGAGCGCGACATAAAGTTCTGGCATGGTAGAAAGGAACTGCGAATTGAACAGGCTCACAACATAACTGATGGGAATTGACCTTCCCACAATGAAAGGACCCAAGAATTGCAAAAAAAATCGTAGACAATGCATAGACTCGGATGGTAAAGGAGAAACATGCAGAGAGATTGTTATTTATAATTGAATGAGAAGGGGATGGAATCATTGAATAGGGCACCGAGTCTATGGTGATGATAAGTTTTGAAGCATGCTGAAGATTTAAGCAGTACACTTGTGTGAAGGGTACACTTTGAAGTGTGCAAAGTACAAATGATAAGAGCTACAGAGTATACGTGATATAAGCAATGTGATTTATTAACCTTTCTGACTTCATAATTAGGTGATTATGGTCATTATACCTATGGACGTGACCTTTACACTAACAAATTTCCTCAACCTCTCACACACAAATTCCCTCTTTCTGATAGGACTCGACCTTTTGGTAAAAACACCTTTACAATCCACACATGGATAATTATGACACCCTTTCTTGACTCCAAGGGCCAAACCGACGACTTGCTGACTTCAACCTATTCATTTTTTAGTACCTAATCTCACACGCTTCGACACATGGACCATGACTCATCTTAGATTGACTCTAAGTGAAAAAATAACGGTGCTAACAGCTGGCTCCAATGGATATGCTATCCTCCTAGTGAGGTGGCAAAGAACAACAAACCAACTACTTGACCATTGGTCTTATTTGATTTGTAGACTCTAAAGCAATGTAAAAGATTCACCCCAGAATTTCTTGACACAATCACGACTAGACTCAGCATAAACTTAGGGCCTTCACTTTGGGCTTCAATTTTTTGCTGACTACTGACTCAGAACATCTTCTTTGAAAACATAAAAATAGCTATTTACAATGACATGAGGGACTGAAACTAAACCAGATAATTCTTAAGGAACCTTCCATTCATAGGTCCCCCACTAGTGAGCTCTCCATTAAGCTGTTGTAGCAAGTATGAATTGTTCCTGTGATACGTGATAATCCTGAATGGCCCCATCCAAATATGATCAAACTTTCCATGTTTCCCTTTGTCTTCATTCCTCGTGTCCCACTTCAGCACCAGATCATTTACCTTAAAATCCTCCTTCTTGGTGTTCTTGTTGAAAATATTCTTCATTCTGTCTTGGTGAAGTCATGATCAGTTGAAAACTTGTTCCCTCATTTTTTGTGCATGAACAAGTTGGTTTACCCTCCTCTAAGCATTGTTAGGTTTGACTTCTTGCTCTTCCAACAATCTCTTGACTCGTAATCCCAACGAGGTAGGAAAACCTGCCTCCACGCCGTATAAAATTTGGAAAGGCAATGTGGAGATGGATTTTTGGTAGTGATTCTGTTGACCCATAACACATAGATAAGCTTATTGTGCCAAGCCTTATTGTTGTCCTGCAAAAGTTTTTTAATAATCCTGGTTAAACGTTTTTTGGATGATTTTGCTAATCCATTATCCTGTGGGTAATAAGCCATAGAATGTCCTAGGGTTATGTTGTAATCGTTGAAAAACTTCTCCATATTTTTGGAATTGAACGCTGCTTCATTATCCATGATGATTCTGACAAGGAAACCAAACCTAGATAGGATATTGGTCTATAGAAACTGAATGATAACTGTGTCGGTAGCTTGCCTTGTGGGGACGGCTTCAATCCATTTGGTGAAGTAGTCTGTGGTCGTTAGTATCCACCTATTCTGAGATGATGATGGTGGGAGTATTTCTCTTATAAAATCTAAAACCCATTGAATAAATGGTGCTTCGACAGAGATACAATTTATGGGCAGTGGTTGCAGCTTCCTTTTCCTATTGAATATCTGGCACTCATGGAAATTGGACACTTCCTTATATACATCCGCAAAAATACTAGGCCAATAGAATTCCTACCTCAAAATATTGTGCACGGTGGTATTTCAGTAATGATGCCCCCCACAGTCTCCTTTTTGGAACTCCTTGATAGCCTTTTTTGTGTCTTCTTCCAACAAACAATTCAACAATATCCCCCCTGGGTCCTTCCAACAAACAATTCAACAATATCCCCCCTGGGTCCTTCCAATATAGAGAATTGTCCAGGATGCAAAACTTAACCGATTTTAACTTAAAAAACCTGGCCTTGGTTTTTTACAACCCTGGAGGAGCTTGAAAATTTCTTAACAAATAAATAATGTCAGTGTACCAAGGCGAGTCAATGAATTTTTGAGATACTTGCAAGACCGTTTCCTCTTGTGAATTCTTCAACAGATCAACGATGAAATTTATTCCCAAAACATTGCATTTTGACTGCGCCATTAATTTCTCCATCCCCTGATCTTTAATCATCTTTGTGGGATTGATTTCGAGGTCATATTCCAACATGACCACAATCCATTTACCTCTTCTACCTTCAGGATCAGGCCGAGTCAGGATATCCTTGATGGAAGTGCTAGGCATACAATCAATGATGCAGGAATGAAATATATATGTCCTGAATTATTTGAGGGCCTTCACCAAGGCATACACTTGTTTTTCCATAATATCATACCTTAGTTGGGAGTCTCTCAATGTCCTGCTAAAATAGGCTATCGGCTTTTCAAAATTCTACTCATCCTTTTGTAACAAGATACCAATGATGGTGTGTTCTGAGGTGAAGGAAGATAATATAAATTCCCTTGTGAAATCTGGGATAGCTAACACTGGAGCTTTGGTCAATGCCACCTTGATGTCCTCAAATGACTTTCTGGCCTTGAGGGTCCATTTTATCTTGTTACCTTTCCTGAGCATACTTGTGATGCGATTTATAATCTCAGCTAAATTTGGAATGAACCTCCTCAGAAAATTCCCCTTTCCCAGGAAATATTGCACCTCTTTCTTGCTTCTAGGGGTGTTGATATTTAGAATCCCTTTCACCCCGCCAGGGTTTATCTCTACACCTTCCTTTGAGATGATGTGTCCCAACAACTTTCCTTCTTGCATCCCAAAATTTGATATTTTTGGATTTATTGAGATGTCGAACTTTCTTCTTTTATGGAAAACCTTCCTTAGATGATCAAGATGTTGTTCATATGAATAAAAATATAATGTGATTTCATCCAAGTAAATCACGATAAAATTGTCTTTTTCCTTAGCAAATTCTATATCCATGAACCTATGGAAAGTTTCTCCAACGTTCATAAGCCCGAAAGGAATATTTACATACATAAACGTACCCCACGGTGTCGTAAAGGTTGTCTTCTCTTGGTCGTCTGGGTGTACCATGATCTGATTGTAACCAGAAAATCGTCCATCATTGACATTTTCTGGGATCCAACTACCTTTTACAGGATGTAGTCAATCTTATGAAGGGGGTAGTTGTCTTTGAGGGACACTCTATTTAGGTTCCGAAAATCCACACATAACCTTATTTCATCGCTCTTCTTCCTTACAGGCACAAGGTTGGCCAACCATTTTGAAAATCTCAAAGAAACAATAATTTTGGCATCAAATATTTTCTTTACCTCCTTTTCAATCAGTGGAAGTAGCATGGCATTGATCCATATTAGCTTTTTCTGGAAAGGTTTTTGGTCTTCCTTGATGGGAATGACATGCTTAATTACTCTAGAGTCATGGAATTTAAATTCTGCATAACTCTATGCAAAAATGTCAGGGAAATCTTTCATGAGGTTGATATATCTCCGCTTGATCTCTGGACTGAGTGTCTTTGACAATATGATTATATTAGGTTTCTCTTGAGTCTCTATGTTGCAATCCTCAATATCTTCATCATTCATAGTGATTTTGGGATTTCTGGCTACATCATTTTCATCAAACCACTTTTCTAATGGAACCGATCCTTTGGGGATGATGTTGTGTTTTAGTTGCACTATATCTTTTCCAGCTATCTGGTTTTGAAAGGGGTCATCATTACCACGTAAAACTGCATCTTCATCCTCTTCGCAACAATACTCATCATCAATATTCGCGTTAGTGAAGTCGTCGCTCATTTGGAGGAACCTCTCCACATATTTGGCATCTTCAAACACTTTGCAATTTTTTGATGTTATCGGGCAGTCCTAGCCTGTGTTTGAATTCAATATCATACTTCCTATTGGGAAAAATGGAAATTTTAAACACTGAAGCTGAGGTGTCCAGGGCATCTGCAATTTGATTTTTCCCCCTGGGGGTCACTGACAGATTATACTCTGAGAACTCTTCAAGGAGGTCCAACACTAGATTTATATATGCTCTTAGTCTAGGATGCTTGGATTGGTATATTCCCTTTACCTGATTTATGATGAGCTCAGAGTCTCCACACACTGCTATCCTCCTAGCACCCAATTCCTTTAAAGTTCTCAAACCCAAAATTAGTGCTTCATACTCGACCATGTTATTTGTACAATCAAAATTGAGCTTATAAGATTAGAGCTTCATGACCACTTTGGGAGGGTTGATCCATAAACTATCTCCAGCTCCTTGCTGATATCTCTATTGAAGATCATATTCCACATTTCATTTTCTGCACAATTTCTCTGATCTCTGCACTCCTCTTCTTGATGCACAACCTTATCTTCGATAGTCATGACAGTTGTTGGCTACCCCTCTTCAAAACTTAAGTCATTATAAAAAATAGAGGAGCCAATTTCGGTGTCGACAGAGTAGATAGGATGATTGTTCAGGTGTGTTTTACTACTCACCATGTACTTGAGCAACATCTCTCTGTACAATCTTCTTTCTTGGTTGAAAAATGGGATGGTGGCATAATACATGTCCATCTGCAAAGTTCCCTTTAATTTAGTGGCCCAAGATATGGATAACAACATATCGAATTTTGGGGGAATGTCGGCAACCACCACATCCATGATCATATTCTTTGATGAAATTTGAGATAGCAGCACAACCAAGTCTTTGATCAAACCTAAACATTTCACCTTTCTTGAGTCGAAAGAGAAAACATCTTTATAAGGTCTAGTGATGTCTAGGCCTAACTCATCCATGACCACCTTTGGCATGAGATTATGCGACGTGCCTAAATCCAACATGGCATTATGAAAAGTCGTGTCGTGAATTTTGAGTCTGACATAGAAAGGAGAGATGTCCTCAGTATCGCCAGTTTCTTCTATGTGCATACCAAATAAGATGGTAGGGTGGTCATCTTGAATGTTCAGGGTGTCGGGAGCCTCTTCCATTTTTAACATCTTAATGATATGGTTCCTATATTCTCCATTCTTTATTAGTTCATTGAAAGGAACATATATTTTGATTTTGTCCATTTCATTCTCAAAATTAAAAGGGGGGGAAGATTTATCTACCTCTTTGAGGTGTGTTTCCTTACTTACCTTAGGCACTTTATTTAGGGATTCTTGCTTTTATTTTCCTTTCTCTATCGCGTCCCTTGCTAGATTATATTTATTTGGTTGGCCTGGAGAAGGAGTATTAACCTAAGGTTCTTTTGTGGGACTTGTCTGTGGCGGCTCTGCAGACGTATTTCTACTCTTGAGGTTATATTGTTTTTGAAACTGCATGATTACATTGTGATATCCCTTTGCAAACTCCTTTGTTTTTGAAAACAACGCGTCATCATTCTCCAGCAAAAAACCATCATTTGAATCCATGAATTGATCATGTTCTCCATTTTCTAAGAGGCCTCACATCAAAGTCCTCATTTGTGTAGTTGTTTTGGATAAGAGTCCTTATCTCTTGATCACCTTGCTCTCTCTGGTCCCTTTGCCTGATCTGCGAGACTGGATCCCTTCTAAAGTTTTGATTTCTAGGATGGAAATCATTTTGCTCCATTGTGGTGGGTTTTTTATCCATGGAAATCCTTTCCATAAGCTTCTCCATGGTCTTCATCATCAAGGCGAAATTTTCGTCTGAATATCGGGACGTAGAGGGTTGTGCGTCCCCTTGGGGTTTCTTCCCATTTCTGTCGAAATTTTGTTTGATTTTTCCCAAAGCCATTAGATTTAATTTGACTTCAATTGCGTCGATCATCATAGCGCCTAAGCTATTAGACCTTATTTCTCTCAGAAGCAAGGCGAAATCACTTTCAAAGGAATTAGCGTATCGAAGTTGAGTAGCTCCGGGAGGCAGTTTGACCTATGTGGGAATTGAGTTGTATAACTTCATGAATCTGGCCGAAAAGTCTTGTACCATTTCCTCCGATGATCTTTTTATATTGTTATACTGAGTTAGAAGTTGCAACTTATTCTTTTTGTCTCCCCATCTGGCAAGAAACGATGCTTCAAACATTGCAAAATCAGGGATGCTCGCTTCTTGAAGGACTTAAACCACTTCCAACCTCCCCTGAAAGAATCTGTGTGAACAAACATTAAACCAATCCAAGTGTTTTGGGGCAAAGGCATTTCCTTCAGCATCATATAGATTGATCCTATGATTATAGTTTTTGGGAAAATCATGTAGTTGGGTTGGTAAGGCAAGAGGGGTTAATCTAGCGGCCATAACTCTAGGGGGGTTTGGAACTGGCTGGATGATATAAGTGGGGATTATAGTAGCTCACGGGGTTTTGTATGTTATCAAATATTTAAACCTCTTCTCATCGAATACTATCTCATCCAAGTATGTTTCTGATTTAGACCTGAACAGGGTTTGTCCGAACAATGTATTGAAATCAAGGTCATTGATGCTTTGTACTACGTTCTTGGGTAAGGATATGTTTATGTCTAGGTAATAGAACATGTATAGTACCTGTAACTTTTCTCTGTGAAGAATTTTCTCAAGATCGTGCATGGGCCCTACAGGGTCTGGATCAGGGTTGGCTCTGGTATAAACTTTATTTGGAGCTAGGATTTCTGATTCATTATTTTATGCTACTAGTATTATTTATTTGAGTCATTAGGGTAAAGGTTTCAACCAATATAGACATCTGACCCATTATTACCCTCAGGGGTCAAAATTACATCTTTAGTTATTCTCCCAGGGAATTTTTTAATAAATTCCATCCCCGACAACGACACCAATATGTTAGCACTCTTTAAATTCATTTGGTTGAGAAAACAAATGAAAAAGGTAACCTGCAAACCAAATTTAAGGCTAGAAACTATCCTTTCCAACCTAGAGAGGGCTCTCCCTTTGAGACTTAGTCTCTAATAGATAATAACTTTGAATCACTATCTAGATTGATGTGTTTGTGGGGTATTTCTGGTTTTGCTGGCAAGGAAATATAGAACGTTGGGCCATGGAGTCAATTTATTGAAAGCGAAAGAAGTAAATGACTTGCTGATTAAAAATTTGAGAGGATAAAGGCTAAGAGGGGCAATGGTCTTTCAGTTCAAATTTCATTGTGTGTGGCAAAAGAAAGGGTGCATAAAGAAACTCAGAGGACCATTAAATATGAAATCTAAATTACTTGGAAGAAAAAATATGAGTTCAAATGGAGAAGTCTAGAGCACTGCACGATGAATTCTATACTTGTTAAACGTTCCAATTTAAATAGCGTAAAGACATTAATATACAAAGAAAATGAAGCACATACATAAAAGAGATCACAATACATTATACCACCACCATTAGAATCTTTTCGTCAAATCCTCAGGACTTCTTCATTATATTTCAATCAGTTTCCAAGATTACATTCGATAGTCTATTGTCTACACTACTTTTCCAACCAACCTCACTTACATTGAAGAAAAATAATATATAGAGAAAATTGCACCCCTTGGGCTACCATGCCTTGAATTACTTCTCCTAGAATTTTGGTTCTGGTTATTCCTTGCCAGATGACCTTTCAAATGGAGCATACTAAAAATGGAAATCCAACTGCACACAATCATGTCATAACCAACGTCTTTATCATGATCGTTCAATCATCATTAAGATTCAATAATTAGGAGGTGATGCGTTAGTGTTTCCCCTTTGGGTGGTTACCAGAATGATCGAGCGCACTGTCAGAACTCTTCCACCCAGTGTAACGGGCTCTGGTGGCTGCCATGTGATTGTTGGTTGTAGCATGCATGTGGAGAGTTGGTATGGTAGACACCTTTGGGTTGTTGCTCAAGATTTCCAGGTGATGACGACGATTGAGGGTCCACACATCTCCTTCAAAATTGTCACGCACTTCGCCCAGACTTGTCCCTCTCGACGGGAGGGTTTACATCATCTACACTACAAATATTCACTACGTGGGCTACAATCAGAATTCTCATTTCTCAGAAGGAGATAGAACACAAGGGGAGGAAAATTTTTGTGCCACATTCAAAAAGACAGAAAATGGGATCATGTCAATCATGCCTCTGGTCCCACCTGCAATCTCAATATTCTGAGTGTTTTCTTGAGAGACCAGTTTCTTCTTTTCAGATTCTTTACTTTTCTCTATAATACTGCATTCCCATTTAGATTTGTTTGAGCACTGGCAAGAGCTACGTGGATGTTTTTTATAGCCAAACCACATTCCTTGAAGTGCTCCCCGATTCTCTCCTATGACGTCCTATGCTCTTCGCACAACTGAATGATCACATCTTGCGCTTCTATGAGTTTCCTTTTGAGTTAGTTCACATTCCCTTATCGACTTTGCGATGTTGTTTTTTTGATAGTCCCTTCTACTAACCATTTTCTCAATTCTTTGTTCTCCTGGTACAATTCGACAATAGCGAGTTGTGCTTGCTTTAGCTATTGCAACATATCCTAAACCTCCATGTTTTTTGTGCCCGACCTTATCCATCTCTCACTAATTCCCTGTCTTAAACCTTCGACAAGTTCTAGATGAACAACGCACGTGAGTAACTTCTCAACAACATATTGGGTGTGTGCTTCGTCTAGATCTTGGGTCTCCTCGGGCTTATTGATCAACCTTGGCATACCTCTTTTCTAGGGTACTACATATTGGGATTATGATCCTTCTGTTTTATTTCCTTTTCCTGTAGCCTCCTCCATACTTTCCTCTGCACTCAGAGATGTTGTTTCCCCCATGGGTAGCGAGAGATCTCCTTTGGGGTCCCTGGGGTCCCTGGGGATGTTGTCTAAAATTAGGAACAAATTCCAGTATTTGTAAATCTGTCCTAATTACTCGACTATAAACAACTTAATTAATGATATATATAATAATTTCTTCCTCGATTGATCCGCTTCAGCCGGAACGTTGTCCGCTATTCCTCCTAGGCTTTGGTGCAAGAAGAAGGGTTAGTTCAAAGCCCTTTTTTATATGAAATGCATCAATATCCTAATGTGATGTGGGTGTATTCTGTCAAACCTTTTTTCATAGGTGAAATACCTCCTAATAATCTTTAGGATCTATTGAAAGGGCTCCTATAGATACCGACTCGAAAACGCTCGCTCTGATTTTCCTATTCAGGAAGTTTGGTTTGATGAATTCTTCATAGCATAATATGTCTGAAGGAATGCCCTTACACCACCTTTCACTGCATGGAGGGATATTCGTTGCGGCTGATAGGTTTTTCTCCGTCACCCGGAATGTGAGTCCTGCAATGATCGCGCATAAACCATTAAATCTGAGAGCGAATTTTTCATCCAACTTTGCGTTGTATCCTCATATTTTCTCGCAATAGCGCATACATCCAAATTGTTCAAAATATGACCCGACATTCATGTCTTCATCGATTAACGCCAAGTCCCAAGGTTCGGGCCTCACAAATATCCCACTTTGCACCCCTTTCCTTATGTCTTGGGATGTTGTCGTGATGCAAATGTGTATTTTTTTTGCATGTGCACGTTAATGAAAGATGGACACCCTCCTTAGGAAAAAAATGGAGAATGATATACTTCGTAGAGACCTATTCGATTGACAGTGGTGGAAGCTTTGCGCAACAAGAAAAAATAACTCTAGGACTTCACTACGTGGCCGCCAGACACTATGAAGACTTTTGGTGCAGAAGAAGGCTGACACCACGATAAACGATGATAGCAAGCTCATCGCAGTAGGGGAGCGCTATAGAAATTTCTTGCATGGTGGAAAGGAACTTCGAATTGAACAAGCTCACAACATAACTGATGGAAATCAACCTTCCCACAATGAAAGGACCTAGGAATTACAAAAAAAATCATAGAAAATGCATAGACTCGGATGGTAAAGGAGAAACACATAGGGAGATTTTTATTTATAATTGAACAAGCGGGGGGTGGAATCATGGTATAGGGTCTCGAATCCATGGTGAAAATAAGTTTTGAAGTAGGTTGAATATTTACACAGTACACTCACACGATGGGTACACTTCAAAGTGTGCAAAGTACATATGATAAGAGTTGCAGAGTATACCGTGATTTCTTAACCTTTATGAGTTCATAATTAGGTGATGATGGTCATTATACCTGTGGATGTGACCTTTACATTAACAACTTTCCTCGACCTCTGGAACGTAAATTCCCTCTTTCTAACCTGACTTGACCTTTTGGGAAAAAGACCTTTACAATCCACACATGGCTAATTATGACACCCTTTCCCGACTCCAAGGGCCACACCGATCCCTTGATGACTTCGACCCATTCATTTTCCAGTACCTGACCTCACATGCTTCGACACATGGACCATGAATCATCTCAGAATGAATCTAAGTGATAAAATAATGGTGCTAACAGGTAGGTAACCTTGAACCCAGTAGTTGACATCTCCTCATTGGTCATTTACTGGGGGGTTTCCCTTATGTTTGACGGGAATAAATCTATTCAAACATTGCCATTCGTGCAGTGTCTTGGATTCCATTAGCCTTATTGGTGGCTTCCTCCCCTTTATTGGAAAATTTTCTTAATGGATGATATTTAGAGGGTCTCTTTCATGCATTACTTGCATCTGATGCATGCGAGAGACACATAGGTTCATTGGCTTGTGAACATCCTATTCATATGAACTCCTCCTAATCATCAAGATATTTCTTTGTACCTCGTGCTGATTGATGAGAGATTCCCTAATGCTCTCCTTTCAATAAGTCTCTTTCCATCGAATTCATCTCATCTATTCTGAAAATGAGACCTAGAGTCCTATGAGTAACTAGAGGCTTGTAGTCATTAGTGGTAGGTTCTCCTACCATCGAAAGTTGGGAATAAATCAATCTCTTCGGATCAATGGATTCTCTAAGCGTTTGACCTCAACACCCTTATTCACAATTGTAGAATGTAATCGGTGCCTTGATACCTACTTTCATTATCGATAGGTTGTCTCGCCTTTTTTAATGGTATACCTTAATGATCAGTAATCAAACGAAGTCTCAATGTGTTCGACCTCAATTCCTCTGTTCACATGATGTAGACTTGTACCTTCGGTAGATAGTTTAGAATACCTCCAGCTTACAGTGGAAGCTTTCCTAATTTGTTGTTGTCTTTCATTGGACCAATACCTATATGATTATAGTGATCATGGGAGATTAGATTGTACTCCATTGTATACAAATATCTTCATATTGATTTTGAGACTGGATTCCCCTGTGCCTTATTCATGACTATGACAACCTATGGCATATGTCTTATTTGTATTTCCTATTCACGGCCATGAAAAAGTCTTTGTTATATTTCCACATGGATTTGCAGTGTAATTCAGATTGCCAACCATGTGTACAAATTCATTATGGGTTTCAATATTCTCATGAGTAACTAGCACTTCCAGCTAAGTCTCCATTACTCCATTTCAGGGAATTATAATGTATTTCGGTTATTGCAGATACTCCTTTGACCTCACACATTAGGGGGCATCTGTTACAACAAATTTTTCCTCACCCCATGCAACTTGCTTGGATGACATTTCCATTTCCCTATGCAGACTTGAAGTCCCTTTTTATACCTTCGAGATCCAAAAAATAACATTTTTCCACATATACGTGTCCTATCAGTTACACAACAAGTGTATACGCAGGTTTCTCCACTACATCCCACATACATCAGGTTTGGTGCTCAAAATTAAAAATTGTGTTGGTTTTCCATGCCATGTCATGAAATCCATGATCCTTGACCTTCCATATACTGGAGACGCTCCGACTAGTCCCTTCAGTTCCATTCGAAGGCTATAAATTGAGCCATATCCAAGCCTTGTGAGAGAATTCAACTTTGGAGAGCAAAGACACTCTAGAGAAATTTCACTTCATATTGAGTTTGCATCCCTTTGTCCTTGAAATTCTCAATCCCTTGTTCAGTCCCCAAGCTCTTCCTTCTTTGTGATGGATAATATCATTGTATGCTTTATATGCACTTTCCTTTGGTGGAGGATTGAAGTGGTGGAGGCCCAACTGAAGGGACTTAGTTTCTTCGTTCCGATATGTGCTGTCATAGAAGTTTGTCAGCTATATACTTCTGCTGATTATTTTAATAGAAATACTCTTTTCTCGTCCAATTGATATCTTGCAAATATTTGAATTATTATTCCATGGGAATATTTTTCATGTATGTTAATGGATTATGATAATATATACTCTAACACTATATATTGTCACCATATGCTTGCGTATATTGGTTGTTGAGGACAAGTTGCAGGTATAAAGATTTGATTTGCGTGCTCAATGATGGTCTTCATTGAATGTCTAGATGAGGTAGGCTCTAGGCCTTGTCTTGTTATCATTTCATCTATATAACATTCTAGGGATTAGAGTTGATTTCTGTGTGTCATTCCGTCTGTTTTGGTTTACCCCATGCCATAACGATATTTCTTTCATAATAGAATTGGTGACCATACTGGGGATTTGATCTTATTTTTTGGGGTTTGGAGTGTTTTCTCCTTGATTTTATCTCTGTTAGCCTGAGTTTCCTTGTCGCCTGATTGCTTGATAGCCAATTTTTTACTTTCCATCTAAGTTTCTTGGATTAGCCCTTACCCTGACAGTGTTTTACTATATATACGTGGTTTTTCCCTTGAAAAACATGTACATAGGTGAGTTGTCCTCCTGCAGTGTGCGTACATACGTGACGTTTTCTCAAACAATCAGGTACATCGACTCTTTAGTCTTGTTGGTTGACTTTGGTGTTTTCTAGGTGAGTTTGGTTGGTTTTCGAGTCTTCTTGGGTCTCTTTCCTAAATGTTAAGTGCTTACAGAGTGATAGGAAACCATCGTATTGTTGAATTTTCGGTCGATATTCTTTCTTATGATATTTTTCATTGGTTTTCCTTGCACATTGGTCTGAGTGTTTTCTTCTTGGTATCCTTCTTGGATTGTCTTCTTTTGCTTGCAATAGGGTATGTATGTGAAGCTATTATTCAGTCCTTGCATTTTCTTTTCTTTATATCGAAAATACAAAAACATTTGCTCATTTTGCACTATGGAATTTTCTCTTTTAATTACTTTTCATTGATTTTGACACATCTAGAGAGATTGCATTGAAAAGTTGCATTTAGAAGCATACCATTTCTTTAGAATTCAATCTTAGTACTTAGCAGTGGTTTTATATTTGATTATTTTATATGATGAGTCGTAATATCATCAGTTTCACGACTACACCTCTTAAGTAAGTAGAAGCCATTAAAAGTAACGTTGATTAATTAAAATTGATTAGAAATAATTTTATTTTCCAGGGTACACAAACAAATTTAGGACATAGGTCCTTGGAATAGGATTTTGTGAGTAAACGTCTCCAAGGCTATTAAACTAAAAATATGTGTCTGACCATGGAGTGGTGAAACCCATTGCCTAATTAGTGACATCATGAGGTTCCGCTCACACAAGAGTTAAGCACGAGGTCGTGCGAATTTGGTTGCAGAGATATCCCTCTAATACTTTCTTAGCGTTAGAGATATTTATGGGGTTCTATTCATATTTGGGGGTCTTGCTAGTACCTTTACCTCTGTGAGAGGAAAATATTTCAATATTTTGGGCTTTTTTATCCTACCCATATGGTGGACTGGACTTACGACTATTCGTCTACGCGTTGCTTATATTGTGGCGAATCTAGTTGCTTGACATAGGTAGCCATAGAGGTTACTTGCAGGGGTTATTCTGCAAGTATCCTTATTCAGATAAGGGTCATACAACACACAACCTTTATGGAGGATTATATCTATGGGGGGATCTTATCGACTGCACTGTTAAGCCCACGAGGTCACTTATAACTGATTCTAATACCTCCAATATTTTGAAGGGAGTCTAAGGCCCCTCTTGAGCGAGACATACCTACTCTAGTGAGGAAGGACCCTTTTCAACCATTATATCCTGTTTGTTTGCATTGGACTTTTTTCTTTATTTTGGTGTTCTCTCTGATTGTTAGTTGGCCCTAGGATTTGGTTTTAAATATCGCATTTTGAGTCATCATGGAGCAAGACCAGCTTCCTCGCAGGTCTCGCCGTGTTTTGATGTTACCATTACATCTTGAGTCTTTACTGAATTTTCCTTCTAAAAGGCATAAAGTTAATAAACATGGTACATATATCTCCACCTCCCAGACTTGTGATTATCCAGTTATGAGTACTGAGTCAAACCCGAATGTCACAAGGAGTCCCTCGATTTCTATAACTAATATAATTAGTGGGATCCCTGCCTCTCCTTCATCCTCGATGGTCGGGGTGCTGGAGATCCCTGCCCCTACTTCTACCCAACCCATGGGTTCTACTCGACCCATAGGAACGAACCACTTTAGGTCTATTTTTGGTACGACAAGATACAATTCTCAGTCAATAATTTCGATCTCTAATCCATTTTCTTTTGGTATGCCCAACATGACATCGCAACTCTCATCCTCTATTCCAACAACTATTGTGAATCCTAGTTTTGTACCCATGGACATGGCTCCTCCATATGATGCTCTCTCATTTGGTGGAGGCCATATTTCCCAAATGAATCCTACAGTTGGAGGTTTTCTGCCTTTTTCTTCTGGGCCTAATCCTAGTCTCAAATCTCCTAGATGGAGTGCTCAACCAGGTGGACAAATCACTTCCTATATTTTGTCCTTTATACCCTCTTCCTCAATGACGATTATGACAAACAAATTTATTATAGTGAATCCCCTCATGTCCTCTAGAGTTCCATACAAAGGGATTCAATTTCACACTATGGGAAATCCCCATCCCAGAGATCCTCTGATTGGGGCAACATATATAACCCTCATTATATCTCTTCCACGGGAATGGTATCCATACAACCTTTTTATGAATCAGTTTGGAGAAGGATATTATCCTACCGGATAAGGCCATGGCATATACAAGAACCTTTAAATGCAATCCCTCAGTCCCAATCTTTCTTGGAAGCAAGGGTTCAGATGCCACAACCCAGGCTCCGTTTTCTAGCCACGCTTAATATGCTATATTTTTCAAAATTAATGAATGACCATGTGCATCACAATCCATCATGACCCCCTATCCCTACCAAGCTTCCTTCAAAAATTCCAAAATTGGAAGGTAAGACTAGCAAGGATCTAGGTGATCATGTTACTACTTTTCATCTTTGGTGCTCATCTAATTCCCTTAATGACGATTCTATTCATTTAAGGATATTTCAATGCACCCTCATGGGAGTCACCATGAAGTGGTACATTGAGCTACCAGGGGGAACATACAGAAAATTTAATTAGATTTTTTTGGTCTTTCTCAACACTTGTAGTTGTCAGTTCGTTACAATGTTGACATAGAAATTTTTTTGGCCTTCCGCCAAGATAAATCGATGCATATCTCAGACCATATCTAGGAGTGGCATAGATGGAAGAGGTTGATCAAAGCTTACATTACTCCATATTTTATATTGGAATGGTTCCTTAAGTCCTTATTTCCTTATATTTCGAAGGATGTCTCTACATCTAGAGTCACAACT
>JZKD02S0163356.1:269155-286419 GCA_000966675.3 Picea glauca | reverse complement strand
TACCTCTTTCCTCATTTATTTCAGTGTATATTTTGTATTTGGGTACCTAACATGGTCTCGTTGTTGGGACCCATTCTTTATTTTCACCATAGTGATGTTCAGGGGGGGGGTGTTGGAGATACTTCACACACACCTAGGATTTATTTTTCCTAAGGTTTTCCCTATGTTTATTAGCCATTATTTAATCTCCTATAGTTTAGGGAGAATATTCTCTTCAGTTCACACATCAGTTTGATCAATTGAGTGGAGTTTAGATGCCACATTGGGATCATCACCATGCTTCATTGGGATCATCACCAGCTAATGAGCATTGTCCTCGAGATTATCACCAGACTAGCGTATTACTCATGATTCTCTGATCTCCTCCTCAATTCACTCTGTTTTATTCAGTTAACTGAAGACTAAGAGACTAGTTAACTCAGACTAGGTTGCATTTCACTCTCGTAGCTGCATAAGAGTCTAGACTAGGTGGAAGTTTACTCCCGTAAGTGCTGGTGTGTGTCCAGATCACTCCAGACCACCACTATGGTGCATTGGCTTCTCCCCTAGTGTAAATTAGTTGATTTATACAGAGTATATCATGTGTAAATTATCATTCATTCATTTGGTTAATGAGAATTCTTCCATTCTTTCTCTTGTGTTTCTCTTTTATCATATTCTCTCTGCAAATTGTGTATGCCATTTGCTAGCTAGATATTTTTTGTCCAGGTTCAACACATTTACAGTGTACATGTCAGAAAATTGTTAAAAAATGTATTTATGCCAAATTAAATGTTAAGTTACGGGTTTGGTTAGTTTCATCACTCCTTTTACATGTACTCAATCGTCTCTAACCAACTAGAGACCGCATAAAATGAGCATTTGTCCAAGGAGAAAGGTAATGACAAGTAATGGTTCTTTGCACACATTAAGAAAACCTTTGTTTGGATAATACTTCCAACTCTGTAAACCCTTATACATCCCTGTTGTTGCCGGTTTGACCTGTAAACCCTTGTATCCAACTCCTCTTTCTGATCATCAACTTATCTTGCTAATAGTTTCCCCTTATATTCTCTTTGGGTCCATGATAGATTGAAAGTCAATACCATTTTTCATAACATGAGCAAGGGTGGAGGAACCCGAGATCTCTCTTGACAGGGAAGCACCACATAGGACAGGTATAAAGTTGCAACCACCTTAACTGTTGAATAAAAATAGAAACTCTTTTCTTCGAAATATGTTGAATTTGCAATATTTTCATATATATTTCATAGAATACTAGTTGTTGAGATTTTAATATAATGTTTCATTAAAATAACATGTAGGTATTAGTATAACTACCTCTCTGTATAGTTTTTCATATTTAAGGTTCTTACAAGTTGCAAACAAGTTGTTGGAAAACAACGAATAAATGACGACATTCGGGAACTACATCAACCGTAGGACTCCGAGTGAGTCAATATTTCTCTCATACCCAATAGTTTGTTATTTCTTTTGAAATAAATTATTATATCTTTGTTTCATGTTCTTATTGTGAATTTGTTTCTATACGATCATTAGTACATTGCAGTACAACCCATTACTGTAGGTGATTTCCCTTGAAAGCACCTCGTTCAAGATGTTGAGCCAGGTGCAAGGATAGATCACATCCCTTGATTGTATTTGAAGTTGTGATCATGAAATCATGTTCCTATATTTTGACAAGCCAATGTGCAATATTTCTAGTTAATTGTGTTTGTGAAAGCAAAAATTTAACTGCAGGTAAAGGGACTTTTACCTAAGTATGCTTGCCTAAGATAAAATGATGAAATTTTTCACTAGCTTTAACAAGAGAAAAAATGTGTTTTTCAATTAAAGTGTATTTGAATTCATCATCAGATAGACTTTGGCTCATGTAAGATATTGGGTGGTTGTTATTAGGAACATCTTTCTGAAGAAGAACTGTAGAGATTGTTTCTTTAGTGGCATTCGTGTAAATGATAAAATCTTTTTCAAAATCAGGCTTTGCCAATATTGTTGCAGAACAATTTGTCTTTTTTATTTTTGCAAAATCCTTTTCAGTATCATCATTCCAAGAAAAAGATTGATCTTTCTTTAACATATTATGCATAGGTTTTACCATTCTTGCAAAATCAGGAATAAATCTTCTAACAAAGTTAATATTACCCATGAATGATTGCATTTCCTTCTTGGAGGATGGGGCTTGAATATTTTGAATGAAAACAACCCTCTCTGGATCAATACTAATTCTCGAGTTAGATACAATATATCCGTGGATTTTTCCTGGAGTGACTAAAAATTGATTTTGTAGGATTCAAAGACATTCCAAATTTTCTACAACGAAGAAAAACTTGTTTAAGATGATCAAAATTGTATTCTTAAATTTTTGAACAAACAGTTAAATCATCAAGATAATTTTGAATTATTTTACTGATTAGATCATCAAAATCTATTTGCATGGCTCATTGAAAGGTAACACCTACATTAATTAAGCCAAAAGGAATTCGTTCGTAGGAAAAGGTGCCCCAACGTGTGGTAAAGGTGGTTTTATATTTGTCAATCCTCTTGATAGTAATTTGATTGTATCCTCAAAAACCATCAAGAAGTGACATCATTTGAGATCCTACCACTTGCTATAAAATAAGTTCCATATTAGGAAGAGGAAATCTATCCTTAACACTTTCCTTGTTCAAGGTCCAAAAATCAACACATAATCTAATATATGTGTTCTATTTTTGTACCAGGACAAGGTTAGATACCCATTTTGAATACTTCACAGGAAAAATTATATGGGCATTTATAATATTTTTTATCTCTTTCCTAATAGTTCCTTCCAGTGTAGGATTGACTGGTCTATGTCTTTTCCTTACTATTTTTTATTATTATTTAACAGGAATTGCATGTTGTATTATACTAGGATCAAAACCATGCAAATATTCATAATACCATGCAAATACATCTCTAAATTCAAGGAAAAGATCCGTAATTTTTTGTTTTTTCTTATTTTGAACATTGAGCTCCAATCTTTAGAGTCTTTAGATTTTCTTTAGTCCCAATGTTCACGGTAATGGTGTTTTGTATCTTTGTTTTTTATTCCCCTCTTTTTTTTTTCTTACATCACTGGACAAAAATGAGCTTTCCATAGGACTCAACCCTTTTGGAAATTTGTTGTCTTTTAGAGATATAGTCTCCTTCCTTTTTAAGGGATCATTCTGCAAAAAGGAACATATGCTTTTTTCGTCAGGAAAAACTTACCAAGATTCAACATTATCTAGAAACTGAGGCATATATAATGTCATAAATGTAAAATATGGCCTTTCAGGGAGAAATTTCCTTCAAGGGATGGCTGCAAAAACAACTAGCCTATTTTCCATTGAATTTAGATCTCTCCTTATATGAGTAATATTGAAAGACATAATATTAGAGATTAATTTCCAAATTGCTTGTGTATACCTCTTTAAAAAATTATTACATGAGGCATAAATTATTTTAACTAGATTGATGATAAATTAAGAATCCCCAAATATAGAAAGATGATAACAACCAAGATTGGAAGAATTTTCTATCCCAAGAATCAAGGCCTCAAATTTAGTTATGTTATTAGTACATGCAAATTCTAATTTGTAAGAGAAATTGTGAATTTTTCCGATAGGTGAATACAATACTATACCATCTTTGTTACCTTCACTTGAGCATGCACCATCAAAGTGCATGTGCCACATACCATCTTTAGGGTCAAGTTGTGCAAAAAAATCATTATCTTCTTCTAAAAATATTGAGTATACACTTATATCCTCTTCAATATAATTTACATTTGATCGATGAACTCTTTCAATGTATGGTGAGATTCATCCCTCCCGAAGAACAATGATATTATTTCCATTTTTGGGAAGGGACATGTGTGTTCCATCCAATGAAATGTATCCATGAGTTAATGCTTTCCAATTTCTTCCTAAAATGATAGAATAGTTGCTTACTAGCATATCAATTACTTGAATATTACAAGTGGTCATGATCTCAGGATGAACACACAAAACCAAAGTTACATATTTTATTTCACCAATGGTGTCTTGTTGCTAATTATTATAAGACAACATAGTCTTTGAGTTTTCATTGGAGCATGAAAGACCTAACTCTTCCATAATCATTTTAGACATAACATTGGGGCCAGATCTCCCATCAATCAGACAACAATGTGCAATATTGTCCATAATTTTTATTGAAACATAAAAAAGGAGGATTTTTTAGATAATTTCTAGGATTATATACACCTGATTTATTTATATACATTTCTTCTTCATTTTGTTCCTCGGTCAAACTGGAAACAATGGAATATTTACCTTCCATAAAATCTTTTAGATGCTTTTGTTGATCAGGGACAATCACCATGTCTAATAAAGATGCATATGCTTTGATTGCAGCCAATTGTTTCAAGATATTATATTTATATGAAGAATATGGGGTTGATATTAACTCTAGACTCTATGTACCCCTTGTGATTTGAGAATCGGTTTGATGAGAGGATGTACTTGGAGAAAAAGTGGTTTTAGGAGGACCACCTTTCATCTTGTTCTAATAGGATTTATTTCAAGCATCAACCATCATCACATCCTCTTAATGAGCCCAATCTAAGGAAACAATTTTTGTATTGTATATTTTACCAAAGATGCATCCTCTCGAATTCTTCTTAATCTCACAAGTGTCCTCATCATGATTCTCCTCATAGAAATTACACCAAGTTCTCGAAAGAATTGCCTTAGGTTGAAAACTATGAGTTTGATTTCTTAAGGCAACCTGGGTGGAGGTTTCTGCAGAAGTAGAAATCACTTCCTTTCTTTCGAAATAAATCATTTTGTTTCTCATATCTTGTACAATTTGTAACACGGTTGACATGTCAGTTTTTTTGACATAACCTTCAATAGGAAGTCTTGTTCTTGTCAACTGATCCTCAAACTCTAGACAAGTTTGTAATGCAGATCCAATACTATTAGCATTCTTTTCTTCCAACCTATGGCAATAAGAAGAAGATAATGGATTATAATAATGCATTAAAACAACTTGATTGTGTAGTCGAATGATTTCTGGAATACGATTGTATAATTTAGTGAAACATAAGTTAAAAGACTCGATTGTTTCACCTTTATTGTAAACAAGATTATTGTAATATTTCAACAAATAAGATGTACTTTGACGTTTTCCATGTGTTGATTTAAACCAATATGATAATTCATCCCAAGTTGAAAATACCTTAGGTGGTAATTCAAAGAAATCAGAAAAAACCTTCCTTCCAAAGAATTAACAAATAGTCTCATGCATGTATCATTGTCGTTTGCTCCAATATTATGACATGCATTTGAAAAAGCAACTATATGTTCATTAACTACAATGGTTTCATTGCCATAGAATTTAGGTAAATGATATTTAAACTTCGAAAGAGGAGTGGTAGTTGGAGTCAAATTTAAAGGAGATGATACATGCAACGGAGTAGCCTTTGCATCCTCTTCAAATTGGAATAATCCATATTGCTTGATAACTTTTGTAGGATTTGTAGTTGATTGGAAGGGATTAAAATGACTACGCATACTTTCGATCAAAGAAGAAGAAGAATCTTGTCATGAACGAGATCCTCTAGTACTACAAGAACCACTAGAAGAAGGCATTGTGACTTTATTGGGAGATAAATATATTGATAAAATTGTAACCTCGATCTCATAATCATATAAGGATCTTTGAAGCCTTGGTTGAAGACTTTCTAAGACTGTTTTTCTTGTTCCTATCTCAAAGAAAGGATCAAATTCATAGGGCTGACCTTTTGTTCCTCTTGATGAACGAGATTGGGTGGTCATAACACAATATTTGATTAAGGAGGTTGATTGTGAGCCTACCTTTGAATGACTTCTCTTTGTTCTTGTATTTCAATATCACGAGTGATAACCTCCCAAGAATGTTCGAGTTCTTCATGGGTGAGGGAAGTTTCTAAAAAAAATAAAAAAGACCTGAGGTGATAATTCATTGGTCATGAAGACAAAACCTTATGTTTTTCTATTGTGGGACAGGGAAAGTCATTAAACCAAAAGAATAGAAAAATAAACAAAAGAAAAGAACCAGAGAGTAAAAATAATGGTCGCCAAATAAATGTTGATGAGAGGAATGGAAAAAATCCTCACTCAAGCATTTTTTAATCTCATCAGGATAGGTGAGATAGATGGGATTATAACCCTAGGTTTATAGCTTGTCAAAATCTTAATCAGACCTCAAGAAATCGATTCTTGGATCTGATTCTATTTTAAAAACATTTAAATATTGTATCTTTTATGTGAAATAAACTAAAAAATAAAAAATATGCTTGCAATTTTTTTTTATAAAATATTTGAATAAGAAAATGCAAGAAAGTATAAATATGAAAACCAATATACAACAAGTCTCATAAATGAGAAGAAATCAACAAATGACTTTATTAATATCAATCTGAGTTACAATTGTGTCAATCTTTTCAATCCCCTACAAGGGTTTGGATCATAATTACACTTAGAAGTCCAAGATGTTATTTGACTCATACAAAGACAAATGGTATCAAAAAATGAAGACTAGAATTGAAAATTGAACTGGATCAATCCAAGGTACAAGTGCATCATTGTTTTGAAATCTACAAAACTAGCATTAATTAGCACTGAAATATATTCATAACTTCCAACTAAAACCAAATAGACATTCAAAAATAATGAATGACCTTGGAGAATGTGTTGTAAGGGATAGTCGACTCTGTCGACTAGACCCGACAATCGACTAAGAATTAGTCGATTGACTGTCAAAGCCAAAATTACAAGTCGGTCGAAGCATCTGTTAAGTCGACCGACCCAAGAAGTTAAGTAGTTACAACTGCCTGATAACTGAACATGTATGTATAAATAGATGATCATGTATCAAGAGAAGTGTCTCGTTTGTGTTGTATTGACACATATATAATAAAGTGTTGTTTCTTGGGTTCTCACTACTTTGTGTATGTATTTATATATGTGTAGGTAACCTCTATGCTTTACTTGCTTATGTGATGGACTACTAGTAACATTCCTTACTTTTCCATAGATTACAACATTGGTTTTGTTGCCAATAGTTTTGAACCTGGGCATTGAGAAGATCACATAGATGATAACTTTACAAGACATACGCGAATGATGGGAGCAAAAAATTGAAAACTACATCAAGAATTTTGCAAGAATGAACAACCTCACGCTAGCAAAAGAAGGATCCCAATTTTTCTCAGAGACCCATGAACAATTTATGGAGGCTATCCTAGAATCCGTATTCAAGTACATTAACAAATCTGGTAATGCGTATATTGTCTTCCGATGAAAAATTAACGCTCAAGCTTACAAACAAAGGATGAACAAAATTGAAAGAGTGGGTTGAAATAATTTTCGTAGATTATATAACAGACCAAACCATTGAGGATAGAAATTCCCTTGACACAGTAAAAGAAAAATTCTACACAGACCTACACAAAGGATTTTTGTGCACCATCCCAAGACTGATCCATAAATTTATGCTCGACAAAGGAGTCAGTAACATTGTTGAGTACCGACCTTGAATAATAATACCACTACTGAATAATAACTTGGAAGAAAAAGAAGAGAATTGGGAAGAATTCCTCGAAGCAAAGTGTAAGGATACAAAAGAAACCTGGGACTACATTATGAGCCAATAAATATGGTCATCACCATCATCTCCAAGTAAGTTGGGGTGGGGATAGGGTGTTGATTGATCTATGAGATTTCATAAGAAAAAGAAGAGCATACTAGAGTTCGTTTGAATCAAGCATAAATGTCTTCGATGCAAAAGAAAA
Source organism: Picea glauca (assembly GCA_000966675.3). Lineage (NCBI taxonomy): Eukaryota > Viridiplantae > Streptophyta > Pinopsida > Pinales > Pinaceae > Picea > Picea glauca. The sequence goes on along the minus strand of JZKD02S0163356.1, from coordinate 278,597 downwards.
TTTACAAGTAAATGACCGACATCCAAAAATTGGAGCGGGACAAGAGGAAAAAGAAAAGAGAGGAGATATGGTGGAACAATCAGAATTTGAATAGAAAAATATTCGGGGAGGATCAACATGATAAAATCATGTGAGCAATATGATTATGGTAGGAATCGACCAGATCTAGAAATAACAGTAGTTGCGACGACCCCCGAAAGAAGTAATGAACTACAGTTGATAGAGGCTAGCATGAGCGCCCATCAACTTGAATACCAACCCGAGACCATGGATTATGAATACTAGGGACCCGCAATATGCTCTCCTCGTGTTCAAGTAACTAGCCCTCGAATCAAATAATTACTCCAGCAGAGGCTTCAAATCAATGAACAGTCCACAAGGCTATGATATAGAACTGACGAGCACAGGAATATACACGATACACTCATATTTGAGCTAGAAATAAACCTAAATGAATTTGATAACATGTTCATCCACATCAAGGATCTCATGACACTGACCCCCCTACCAGATCTCATATCAAAGGAACACAATACTTTAGTAGATTACAACCACAAACAAACACGTTCGTTGGTACAATGTATCATCGAGTATAAAAATCAAAGTTGTTAAAATGAAGAAATTACTCCCAAAGAAAAGAAGGAACAATTACTTCTCAAATACTATATGACAGAAGACCGACCAATAGACGAGTTAGCACAACAACAACCAACTAAAAGACTGACATCCCAATCGAAACTCTTGATCAATCAAACATCACAAAATTCTATTATTCTTAAAAAGAAAGTGACAATAGGACTCAATCATATTCCCATTTATGAGGGAGATGAGGATCCAAAAATACATTGGTTCCTATGTGAAAAATTATGGGACGCAACATTCATCACAAATGAGGATAAACAAATGGAACAATTTGGTGTAGCTCTTTGGCACCATGCTCTTACATGGTTTATAAATTATACAAAGAATCAAAATTGGTCAAAATAAGACATAAAGAACAACTTCCTATCATTCTTCAAATTCCAATATGTTGTTCATTTGGCTACACAGAAACTTAAAGAGATAAACCAAAAACCAAGAGAGTCAGTGCGTGAATATGAAAAAATATTTAAATACCTCAGCCAAATCATGTCGACCATTGATAAAAAATTACTAGTACAATGGTATGTAGTTGGGTTACTCCAGTGAATTCGAAAACCATTTCCCCTCTATGAGATAAACACATGCGAAGATGCATTGCAGAAAGCACAACACGTCGAATCAAGCGACGAAGGCCCATTGACTTCTTCATCAACAGTAAAAAGGTTAGAGGACAAACTAGAACAACTAGAACACATTATAAAAACTTGACTTTAAGAAGAAATGAGATTTGGTGTATTGTATGTTGTGAATACGGTCACATAAAAGACACATGTAGTCTCAATGATAAAGTGACAGGAGCAACAAACGAACGACGAGTGCAAGCCGAGACATATTCCAATATATGTGAAACTTTGACCGACCATACTGTGCAATACTGCCCACATAACTTGAAAAACACCAAATGGTGCCATATTTGTGAAACTCATAACCATAGAACATCCAAATGTGGATTAAACACATGGAACAGAACAAATGCACACACAGTTTATCGTACAGAAGAAACCGACTAGAATAATGACTATGGAAGAAGAATTGACTACTATGGTAGAGGTCGTGGTGGTTTCCAGGGTCACGGTCGAGGTCAAGGTCAAACTTATTGTTTTAATTGTTGGAAAGAAGATGACATCAGTCTCGACTGCCAAATAAAAGATTGAGTCAACTTAAAATTTTGCAACATATGCGGTGTCTGGGATCACTCACTTGAGGATTGCTCGATAGTACTTGATAAAATAATGAACATAAAGACTAGTAACTTACTCCACAGAGTCCCAAAACAAGAAGTATTAAACTCAAAGAATCTACATATTGTTACAAGATCAAAAGAAGAATGAGATATTAATAAAAATCCATCACAAAATCGACAAACAAGGAACTCCAGTCCATTCCCAAATACTGAAAAATAAGAGCATATCATGATGGAAACACTAAAGTTATTTAAAAATACTAATCAAGAATATCATAATAGAGGAAAACAAAATGAAGATATAGCACAAGAATTTCTACAACTCCTAAAATAAAAGCAATCAATCAGTTGATTTTTGGACCTGCTTAACATCCTAAGAGAATATAAAGAGGGACATAGACCATCCAAATATATCAGACAACTATCATATAAACATAAATATTATGACCCGCAAGTCGACTTAGAAATCAACAGGGTAATGATTGAAAATGTAGTCGTCGATTTCAAATCACAAGTAAATATCCTTCCTCGGGACACATGGATACTGTTGGGACGACCTTCATTATCATCGAAAATGAACTACCTCAAACTTGTTGACCAAATATTAATAGAACCTATCGACATAATCGAAAATGTGGAAACACAAATTATGGGTATACTGACACCAGTCAACTTTGAGGTAACTGACTTAGTCGAAGGAATGCCCGCTTATCCAACACTTGTTGGTTAGCCATGGGGATGAAAAATGAAAGCCACTATCTCCCTCGAAAGGGATATAATCAAGATAAAAGGGAGCGGTGGAAAAATAATTATCCCCCTGGAACCTAAAGAAGGGAAACCTTAGATGGAGTCGTGGGACAAAGATCAAGAAGCTCGATGTTTGTACCAGATAATCAATGACCATAGAGATTATGTTGAACTAAATGTGCAAGGAGAAATTTTAATAGAATATCCCCTGTCGGTTGGACACAATTCCAACTCGTCTCTATATAATTGGCAGATAGAAAATTATGAATCACATTCAAAAGACTGTTGGTCCATCGAAGCCATTCCAATAAAATATCCAAGAACATGCTTTTCAATCCAAGAAGTACCCATAGTATATGTGAAATGGATATGATAAACACCCACTCTAATCATGACCAACAATTGAATGAAAAATCCATTGTGCTATAACGAATGAAACAAACCATTTACAGACATCAAAGAAGTTTCTAAATCTGTGGGAGAACATGACATAACCCAAAGCCTGGTGAAAACTTTCACAGGCCAAGCTGCAAGATGGTGGTAAACGCATTCCCCAAGACTACAAACATGGACAACCATTTCAACTTCTTTTATAGAATGCTTTGGAGAGAATAAGCTAGCTAAAACAAACGACATTCCCCTCTTCAAAATCGAATATGATCATGTGGAACACATTCACTGCTATGAAAACGGATGGTGCAAAATAGGCTATAGTGATGAAAGGGTATGGCCGCATATGTTTCCAAATAGCTGGACAAAATACCAAACAAATGGTTCAAAATTTAAGAATCATGTGGTCACACACTCAACTGGTATGACATCAAATAGAATTTTATCAAATATTTTGAATTCACCCTGGAGGAGGATCACTTAAGAGAAGAAACCCAAGAAATACAAAAATTTCTTGAAAACCCAACACCACCCATGCACAAATAAAAAGGGAAAATTATGGTTGACATAGGATCGACATCAACATGCCACTTTATTTCGACGGAGAATAAAAAAAGTATAACTACTTGACGAACGGACATGGAAAACAAAAATTTTTCGAGCCAAAGTTTTCGGTGGAGAAGTAATCACCCAGCCATGAAAAAATATGTAAAGTCAATATCAAAAGTAACCAAGAAACATAAGGATAAGAAGAATAAGTCATCAAGAATCATCATAAAAACAACCCGACCGTCCATCCCATCAGTATCAGCTGTAGAAACCACATTTGACCCAACGACAATATCTTATCAACACATGTTCAACTTATATGAAGTTATATTGAAGGAGTCATCAAAGGGATGGGAGAAAGTTATCAAGGAAGGAATAAAGCTATCAAAGATAAAGGATGAGAAAAATAAAATGTTAAAAGAGTGCAAATAAGAAGTCAAGAAGCACTTGGATATTGTCTCCGAGGTGTAGGACAGTCGGTGACGGAGTGTGTTGTTAAGCCACTCTGTGATGTTAAAGTCACCGGTTCGAAACCTGCAGGGACAAAAAATCCAACCATGTTAAGGGTTGGTGTGGCTCAGGCCGGGTGCGATCCCCGGGTGATTTTGACGGCTTAGATGCCCCTGAGTCGCGGTTTCTCAAGCCACAGGTTAATCGCGTAGCCAACAAGTCCCGCACAAATTAACAAACAAACAAAAAAAGAAGCACTTGGATATTGATCAGTTGGCAGAAAACGAAAACCCCATGGTGGGATTCAAAGACTTGGTTGAAATTTTGGTAAAAGATAATACAACAAGTCAGCATCAAGTCAACCATCTTTGACATGAAAAAGAGGGCATCCATCAGCAATACAACAAGGTAGTCATTGATAATCAAAAACTTCATGAACATACAACCACCATCCTGACTTCAGAATACACTAAATTCAAAGAGATCATACTAAACTTGGAAGAAACCACCAAGCATGGAACAACTTTAAATTAAGTGGTAAGTAATTGGCATCCTACTTTGAAACAATATACAACAAACTCATAGCACATAAAGTTGTGGTTGAGAACATAGAACAACTAGAAATATGACGACTAACATAAAGATAAAAGACGCTCTCACAAACCAGCTAGCCAAAGAAAGAGAATTGGAAACAAAACTGTCACAACATGAACAAGAATGGTAGAGGGAAGTCTAGAAAGCACATATAGAGACCAAAAATGTAGTCCTCACCTTGATCAAGTTAGAGAAAAGATTCAATAGACAAAACAACAAATCGACCTAGAGTCGACCGTAGTGCACCAGGCATAAATAATAGAAAAACTAAACCTTCTAGCACAAATGAAGACAATGGGTCTGGAAGCACAACATTCAATTAATGCATGGCATGAATTTACTCATCACTTGCAATAAACAACACCTAATATCCTCTAGAGAGCATTTGAAGTCAATCCAGAAAGTAGAGCAGAAAGAACAACCAAGTCGGTCAACGATAAAGGACCAATGCCAAAAGGACAGTTGGACAAGCCTACATAACTTCTTCAAACACCAGAAAATCCAACACCAAATCTCTCTCTCTCTCTCTCTCTCTCTACCAAATGTAATAAACAAACCCCATCTTGATCGGGACGAGAAAGGAAATGAGGTGGGGGGAGATGTTGTAAGGGCTAGTCGACTTTGTCGACTAGACCCAAAAGTTGACTAAGAATTAGTCGATTGACCGTCAAATTCGGAATTACAACTCGGTCAGAGTATCTCTTAAGTCGATCGACCCAAGAAGTTAAGTAGTTAAAACTACCTGACAATTGAACATGTATGTATAAATATATGATCATGTATCAAGAGAAGTGTCTATTTTGTGTTGTATTGACACATATATAATAAAGTAATGTTTCTTGGGCTCTCACTACTTTGTGTGTGTATTTACATATGTATGTAACCTCTATGCTTTTCTTGATTATGTGATGGACTACTGGTAACATTCCCTACTTTTCCCAAGATTACAACAACATGTCAATAATCAATGTTGCCTAGTCCTTTCTTTGCCACCTTCAGAATAACCCTGCTATCAAAAAGAAAACTCATCTCTAAAGAAACTCAGAATGGAATGAATGAATATATAATATGCTCACTTGAGGTAAGAGCAAACCTTATTAGAAGTTTTACTTCTTTATTTCTCATGTCTTATTTTTTCTTTCTCTCCTTCTTTTATATCTTCAAAAAGCGGTTTTAGTAGTTCAACTACCTTTTTGTTTAGAAAGTTAAATAACTTTAATTAGGAGATGATAACTTTTATTTATAATAAAAGTAACAAATATTAAATAATAGGTGAGGTCCCACTTGGTCTTCGTTCCTTTATTTCCAACATTTCCCTTGTAACTCCAAAATATGATTAAATACTCTGAATATATGAACATCATGAAATATATAAAAAATTAACTCATATAAAACATACCAAATCAACAAACACTCGTACCTCCCAAAATATTAAAATGACATGATATTTAAAGTTCTCAAAAACAATATCATGTGTTTGTTATCCATCCAAAATGTGCATCAAGTGTCTAAGTGGTAATGTCATAATACAAATTGAAATAAATCATAAATAACATTTCTTTTTAGATGATGCCTCTTTTTTCCTACTTCCTTATGAGACATCAAGCCCAAGTTTAAGTAATTATTTATCAAAAGACTTATTTTCTTCCAATTTCTCTCTCTTAGGATGCATATCACTGAAAGTGATTTCTCTCTTATTACTTTTTTATTTGGTTGAAGGTTGTTTTGAATGTATGAAATATGATTGAGATGTCTTTGATCTTGGTGAGTTGGCATGTTGTTTTCCTTTGTCAATTTGTGGTTCAATGGGAAGCACTTTGTAATTTCTTGGAACTTGAACTTGAACTTGAAATTTGTATTTTATAAGAGGCAACAAATGCAACATGAGGCATTTCTTACAGAGCAAGAGGTGGTGATAGAGGGTTATCAGGCCAACGAGCTATGCGAGAGGAAGGGTTTATAGGATTATTGTCTCAACCATCATTGGAAAGTTGCACAAGAGGTTCAGGGAAATATGCAATACTAGGATGTGGTTGTAGGGGAGGATTAGGAGGAGCTTGAGGTTGTGGCAATGATGGACGCCCACCTAGGTTCAGATAGTCAGTTTGTACTAGTCAGTTAAATTCTTCATAATGATCATCAAAATGTATTTTAATCCTCATTTTCTTGTGTCTCCTCTATTGCCAAAACACATTGGGCACTCTTCCTCTCCTGCCCCAGTTGCCAAAACACATTGAACACTCTTCCTCTCTTGCCCCTATTTCCTCTATTTCCACTCCTATTACTTCCCCGACCGAGAAACCTCATCTATATACATCATCACTTCAATTAGTAAAATACAAGAGATAGTTTAGTAAACATCTAATACAATTCTCCTTGAAATGATTTAGCTATGGCTCCGAAAATGAAAAAGTAATTCAAGCATGCAAGGGAAAAATGAGTAGGAATAAATGTAAACATGGAAGAGAATCCACATTTTGACAGACAACCTTTTCATTATTTTTCTTTTCAAAATTCACATTGTACACCTCTTTGCAAAATTATCTTAATATGAACAATCTATTATCTCTTTGAACAAGGGAAATTAGTGAAGAATGAATAAATAATTGACAGGGATATAATGAGAAATGGAGTGTAATTAGCAAAAAATTATATGGAATGACATGAATGCATGAGAAACTTATGTTCAATGTTCATACACAATGAATCATTTTTGTTCATAAAACTATATAACTTTCTTTATAGAGCTAATAATATGTAAGGAATTCCTTTTAGAATATTCCTAAACAATTCCCCAAAGTAATCCATGTATGCCCAGATTATTCCTTTTGTCCAAACTACATTCTCAAAATGTACAATAATATGAGTTTACAACATCCAAATCAAAATGACAAATTATCCATATATCATCCTTTGAGCGGAAATAAAATCAGTACCATATAGAGGTCTTCCATAATGATCAAATCTTTAATAATCCTTCTTTAAAAGGTTGTTCTTAATAAATATTTTAAAATACATAAATATGAGGAGAATGAAATGGAATTGAAATGAAATATGATTAAGAAAATATAGGAATAATGCATGGAAAATGATAAATATGGAGGGGATAATGCCCAATTTATGTAACAAATAAGTTTCACTTTCATATCATGCTTATATATTCATTGCCAAATATGTATTTTCTCTTTATACTTAACAAATCAAATCATGTGTCAGAATTTAACATTGAGAACTACTTAATGGCCAGTTGGTAATAAATTCAACCAATATTTGTTTCTTTTTAGGCATACCCAACTCTCATAATTGTGGCTATTCAAAAAATAAAGCAAGGGTTGGTATGAGTGTCAACGTTAGAATGATAGGATTAGCCTTTTAGTCATCAGAAGAACAAATGGGTGTGGCCTCAATATTTATAATGGACAAAGTAAGTGCCAAGCACTATATATGCTTTTTTTTCCAAAATTAAATGACCAGTGCTTTGTCGAATTAACCAAGAATTTGAAGAATTTGAACAGAACAAAGCTACAAATTGAGCGGGAAAATGAACTCAATTTGTAAAATGGTTCAAACACAAAGGACATAGGGTATTTAGGTAGATAAAATGAATAATATATTATTGTTGTAGCCACCAGAAGAATTCAACGGGCGCACAACCTCATCAAATAACAAGGGTAAGGTCGAGCACATGATGTGCTTGATTTATCATAAATCCAAAACAAATAGAAGCCAATACTCTGCCATAACTACGAGCTCAAATAAAGGATTAATTAAAAAAAAAAAAAGAGAGAACATGGTCGTAAAATCTCCATTGAAACTTTATGCAACTTTAACCAATCCTTTCATATGACCAAGATTCAAATCAAGGAAATATAGTATGATATCAAATGTTGGTCTCATATGCATATTCAACTATGAACATACCACTTATAAATTAAAGTTTAAACCCAAGCCAAGACTCGACACATATCAACTATAACATATATGGGTTCGACTCATAACTCATTTTTCCATCACCCATTTTTAAACGAAAAATGATAATATGAATTTGGAAGGAATTATGCATGTTGGAGAGGGTGGCATAATTTTTTTTCTTTTGCAAGTGAAAAACCCTCAAATAACATTCAAATAATTTCATTCTTCATGAGTGAAAAGCAGGGGAAATAAATGCTTTCACACTCATTACCAATCAATTAAGATCAATGTTACTTCATTAGCTTACAAAAATTCTACAAAAGATTCTTATTGACCTGCGTGTACATACCTTGTCTAGGAAGCATTTTTATACCAATCGTGGAGGCCAATATGGTTGCAACAATGAACACAATGCGGGTTTCCAAATATGAGTTGTATCTCTTCCTCCACATACCAAAACCAAATGAAATGATAATTACCCTAACCAACAAGAGGTGGTAAAGCACATGCCTCTGGGAATTAATGCCCACATTCTTTCTCATTCAATGCATAGATAGTTATTTTCCTTCATGTTGATATTAGAACCATCCACAATACCATATGCATATGCCAAACTCAATGTTTTTCGACTTGTATGCATCAATTTTATATCATATCAACCTTCAAACTTATATGAATTGAAAATTAAACGTTATCATCAACCATGTCATTTAAACCTTATTCAATAGTATATCCAATTATGTAGCGCACATAACCTACGAATGAGTCGGATCTTGTATCCACAACCTTTGTGTATTACAAATTAAATAATATGACCACAACTCTTATATAAAGTGCATTGAACCATCATATGTATGTCTTAATATAATGGCGAACTATCCCATATATATAGAGTTTGAAAAAAAAAAAACTTTATACCTTGACATGTCTTGATAGTATTTCTAGCACTATTCATTGCAATATGAAAATCCCATA
>JZKD02S0163356.1:230171-249537 GCA_000966675.3 Picea glauca | reverse complement strand
ACGGTTCTGGGAACTAAAAATACAGTCGATATTACTCATGAACAAACGGTGAAATCATTTGACCGAGCATAGGATTGATAAATTTACTAAAATACCGACTCATATTCAAATGACATTCAAACTGGAGAAAGCCGAAACTTCATATTTTCGGGGCAATTTGTATTTATGAAATTTTGACAGGAGATGGCTTTCAGTCTTACCTGATGACCCGATCCAATTTCCTTGGCTCGAGATGCTGGCTGAACTTGGAGACAGCTTGCTAATCGCCAGAGAAAAGAGGAATCAAGATTTTGAAAACACGATTTTGTTGATAAAATCGCGTGATTGTAGTTATCTTCAGCGATCCTCGGGCTTCATCACAACACATTGAGTTTCAAAATGAATGAACAACCTGCTAATGATGTTTGATGTATCTGCCACTGAGAAGGAGGGAAGCTCCGTGCAATCGTATCTAGTAATGACAGCTCTGCATGTATTTGAAATGATTCATGTAATGGATAATGTGCGGGTGCTTTGAACCTTTGCTGACTGAACACCACGAATGAACATCATCTCCCACGATGCGAGCTTTCGGCGGTTGCATATCTAATCATTGCGCAAATTTTGACATCTGGCTCGTGCGAAAGCACGAGCTTTCGTTTTTCCCGTTCACAGACTTTCGGTGGTTACCTGCCTCCTTCTTTGACCTTTCATCTGCCGAAAATGAAAACTTTCAGTGGTTAATCAGCACAGCGGTGGCTCGCCTAAACCACCGAATCCTGTTGTTTTGCCAATTTCTTGACCGAACCAAAACCAACATGTCTTTTGGGATTATTTTGAAAAATAGACTCTCTAATATTATTGCTAGAAATTTAAAAATCAAATTTAGGGACCAACCTATCATCTACTAATCAAATAAAACCAATGATTTATTTGGGGAGTTAACAGTCTCTAAGGTATTTCTTATTTTTCTTTAGTGATGGATATTTATTTTTCTGATTTGTTTCTTCTTTTTGCGGGTAAAGTCTTTTCTTTGGCATGGTGGGTGGTTTTGGATGAACTCCCAGGTTTTGTGGATACCCTAGCTGCCTGGGGAAATTCAACCTCCCTCTCTTCTGATTGTTATTCAATTTCCTTCTCTTATGGTTGTTGAGTGTCCGACACTTCTTTCTATAACCCTAGAGATTCTATAAAAAAATTCCAAGACATGCCCAATTCACTGAGAGAAAAAAGAACCAATATTTTTATAAACCCCTGATGGTTGAGGATTTTGTGAGAAGTTTCTGGATAGTTATGGAGTTGTTTGGGAATATTAGTTAGGTTTTTGAGAAGGTAGAATGGGAATTTCATCTCTTTGTCACCATTTAAATGCATGAGAAATATGAGATGATAGCAATGGAAAATTGAAAACCTACCTTCTCCAGTGATGTACCTCTGTATGGAAAACATGATGCCCCTCCATTCCTCTTTCAGCCAAAGGATCGGGATGCCATGGATCCAATCTAGGATTTGATGCTCTACTACTAGGAACTGGTTGCACACTTTAGCTGGTAATTTCCATTTATTAAAGCACCTCTCACCACTGATAGGGAGGGAACACGCTCCAACAATGAAATGTTATGTTATGTGAATGGTTATATCCCCAATTCGTATATGGAATCCATCAAAGTTTTGAGCAAATATCGGGGCGATTTATGTATGGTGTCCATTGAAGGCAAAAATGAAATCATACCACTTACCCCTGATGAATATATCCTAGATATATGGTATGGCCTTGAAAAATTCGAGCCATGTTGGCTCTACTCTATTTAACTACCAACGCTCTCGTGGTGGTGTCATCGTGCCCTAGATGTCTCTGTTGACAATCGTGGTTGAGGGTATGCATTGCTTAGGGTTCACTCAAAACTTGCAATGAAAATTACACATGGCACAATGAGCATGATTTTGAGGGTAATAGGAACATGTGAGTGCGATTTGGGTGCCAACGCACCTTATTCAAATTTTGAAATATTTTTAAACCGTAAAAAATCATAAAAACATAGTTTGTCTGTTGATTGCAAGAATGTTGACATTCTTACAATCAACACTTTTGCACTTGTAGGCCTGGGTTATCCTTATTTTGATCCATCAATGATATAAACTATGGTGATATTACTTATCCAAACTCAAATCAATACTTGACTCAACCTTATAAAGAGAAAAACAACTAACATAATCAAAGAAGGGATGACTAAAAACAAAATGACTTAACACATAGTGAAGAAAAAAAACTAACTAAGAGCTAGGTTGATAGATGAATCGGCTAGTTTGATAAGTAAAAGGAAGAGGTGAAGGCATAAGATATAATATCGTCTCCAAATGGGGGTAGCACTTCCCTGTGAGGTTCTAAGAACAATAGACATGTGTGCCTTATTTCTTCATTTCTTCCACCGTGCCACCAACCACTTTATTCCCTTTACCAGCCCTAACATTTGTCTTATTTCAACTGAAAACCAAATATGCAACTATACCCCAGTGCCTTTATTGGGCTATGGAGTCTTTTATTCACACTAAACTAGCAAATCATATTGAAAACTAAAACAACTATGTACATAATGAACCACCTCTAGTTCATCAGGTAAAATAATGCTTTAGGAAGTGCCCATTGACTAGGATTCCAAATATCTCAATGTCATCCATATTTTGAAATACAAAGGTATTTTTATTCATAAATTTAGCTACTTTAAAGGGTACAAACCAAAGGTTATCAAACTTACCATGCTTGGGATTTTCCTCCCTCCTGGAATCCCATCTAAGAACCAGGTCACTTGCTTGAAAAGTATATTTTTTGGTTTTCCTGTCAAAGGATATCATGACCTTGCTCTGGTAAGCCTCAATTTTATCATTTAATTTTTCTCTTCTTTGTTTAACTTCAATAATCTGAAAAATCCTCCTCTGAATTTCATTAGGCTCCTCCACTTCCTCCTGCAAAAATTTCAACACTAGTAGACCAAGTTGGGTTGGAAAAAAAACATCCACCCTGTAGACTAGCTGAAATGGAGAGGTACCCAGTGACCTTTCGGTGCTAATATTGTCATCCCATAAGGCATACTTCAGTTTGGAATACCATGATTTTTTTATTTTCAGCCATCAATTTTTTAATAATCCTGATGAGGGTTTTATTTGATGACTCTTCCAACCCATACCCTGTGGGTAATATGGTGTAGAATGTGTTAGGATAATGTTGTAATTACCACAGAAGTCAATCATGGCCATGGACTTGAATGCCTAATCATTGTATGTTACTATTTTCCTGGGGCATCCAAACCTAGAAAAGATGTTTTTTTTTCTAGAAAGTTCATGATCACTTTGTGAGAGGCATTTATGGTAGGAATAGCTTCAATCCACTTTGTAAAGTAATTAGTGACAGTAAAAATCCACTTGTGTTGTCTAGTAAAGGTTGGGTTTATCTCCTCGATGAAATCTAGGCCCCATTGTTGAAATGGTCCATTTGCAATAATCGACTTCAGGGGTAATGCAAGAAAATTTTTCTTTCCAACAAATTTTTGACACTCTTCATATGTTTTGACCATGGAAAATGCATAAGAGAATATTGTGGGCTAGTAGTATCCAGCCCTTAGAACTTTGAGGGTTGTGGATTTCCAATGTTGGTGTCCTCCATAAACTCCTTTATTCATATCATTTATAACCTATTTTGACTCATCTTCATCCACACACTTCAACATAATACCAACAGGGTCTTTCCAATACAAATTCTCATTTAAAATGCAGTATTTTACAACCTTTAATTTAAGAGACCTAGTTTTGGATTTTTCCAACTCTGGTGGGCATTCTAGGTGTCATAAAAAATAAATTATGTCTCTATACCAAGGTGAAAGATAACATTTATCAAATACCTGCATGGTCTTATTTTCATCTTGTATCAGTGAAGCATCATATTGTTTGAAGATATGGTGCAATTCTAGTGCTCTGCAATTGGAATCAAATAATAGTTTTGCAAGGCCCTGTCCCTTTACCAGTTTAGTGGGATTTATGCTCAGATCATATTCAAGAATTTTGAATATCCATTTTCCTCTCTTCCCCCCACTGTATGTATGTACAAGGATCTCCTTTATATTGTTTCTAGGGATATAATCAATTATCTTAGACTATAGAACATAAACCCCGAAGGATTTCAAGGCCTTCACTAAGGTATAAGTTTACTTCTTCAATATGTCATATTTCAATTCTGCATCCCTGAGTGCTTTGTTGAAAAAGGAAATGGGATGTTCATGCCCTTCTTCATTATTTTGCAGTAGTACAACAACAATAGTCTCCTCAAAGGAACAAGAGAAAATTATGATTTCTTTGGAATAATTTGGGCTAACTAGAACAAGAGCCTCAATTAGAGCTTGCAACTTTATCCTTTAGAAGGATGAACTTGCTTCCTATGTCCATTTGATTTCATCATCCTTTTTCAACATGTTTTTAATAGGCCTAATGATCTCAGCAAAATTTGGTACAAATCGCCTTAAGAAATTTATTTATTTTATTAAAGATTGTATGGCCTTCTTATTTATGTGGATATCAATTTTCTGAATAACATCTACTCTATTTGGGTCTATATTTATCCCTCCTATAGATATAATGTGGCCTAGGATCTTGCCTTATAACATAGAAAAATGGTATTTTTTGGATTCAAAGAGATTCCATACCTTCTACATTTTTGAAATATTTGCTTCAAGTGTTGCAGATGTTCATCATCAGATTTTGAAAAGATGGTGATTCCATCAAGGTATATCACCATGAACTTGTCCTTTTCACCCACAAATGCAATTTCCATGGCCCCCTAAAATATGTCCCTTGCATTCATCAATCCAAAGGGAATTTTTTCATACATGAAGGTGCCCCATGGGGTAGTGAAGGAATTTTTTTCTTTATCTTCCTTGAACACTACTATCTGATTGGATTGTATCTGGAATAACCATCCAAMATGGAAATTATGTGAGCACCTACCACCCTTTTYAGAATGTGGTCCATATTGGGAAATGCATAGTTATCTTTCAACGAACACCTGTTCATGTTTTTGAATTSYACACATAAGCATATTTCACCACTCATTTTCCTGAMAAACACCAAGTTGGCAACCCAATCTRAATATCTCAAGGGCACAATAATATTGGAATCAAGCATCCTTTTCAATTGATTCTCAATAATAGACATCAACAATGGGTTTAAATTGTCTAWKTTTCTTCCTAATTGGCTTAGAGCCCAMTTTCAGAGGGAYATTATGTTGAATGATTTCARTGTCAAAGGTTTTTATGTCTTCATAAGACCATGCAAATATATCAACAAAATTTTTCATAAGGCTRACATACTGATCTSTCTGCTCATTTGGAAGTTCTTTGGATATCWTGAAAATCTTGGGGTTTGCAGTTGTTCCAATGTTGCAGTCTAYAACCTCCTTTTCYTRACTTTTAATTGCAACTTTCCTAGAGACATCRTTGTTGTAAAAAGCCTCTCCATTGGGACTAAGMCTTTTGGAATAYGATTTKTTTTYTTAGTTCCACAATGTTGTGTCCAACCACCTTATTCAAAAAAGGAGRTTCCTGTTTATTTTATGTTTCATCGTTCTCATTTTCTTGGTCAATGGAGATGTTTGAAAATTCCTCAATGGTTTGCAGAAATCTCTTGAGCTCTTGATCGTCACTAAAARCCTGCTAGTATTTGACATTGTCTAGTATGGTTGTCCTGTGTYTAACCTCTACCTCATATTTAACATTTGGAGCAATGGGAGGCCTGAAGGTACTAGCATCTAGAGCTAAAGATTCTTCCCTTTGATTGGCATCTCTAGGGACAAAAGAACTATYKWAAGCYAGAAATAAATTSTCAACTATGTCYCATACCTCATTCTTGTACTGCCTCAACCTTAGTTGTTTTGTTTGATAAATTTCCTTTACATGGTTAAAAAACAGTTCAGAATCACCGAAGACTRCCAATTTTTCAATGTCCATATCCTTTGCAGCGCTCAACCCAAGCACTAAGGCTTCATACTCTGATATGTTGTTGGTTGTTTCAAATTCTAATTTGTATGAGAGTGAAACCACCTCCTTTGAAGGGGAAATAAGGACTATGCCAACAATAGAGCCCTCCTTTGAAGATGAGTAGTCAAAATACATCTTCCATATTTCATTTCCTTGGCCTACCTCTGGCTGATTTTTGCATTTGTTAACTGATAATTTTGGACCATCATCATTGATATGAAAAATAGATGACCCAATTTCATCTTCTATAGCATAAAAAGGATGATTACCTGGATTCTGGTGATCACTCACAATGTAATCCAATATGACTTCTTTGTACAATCTTATATTTTCTCCTCCAAAAACAGGGATGCTCACATATGTAAGATCAATCTGCAGAGATCCTCCCACTTTCTTGGCCCAGAACGTGGATAAAAGCATGCCAAACTTGGGAGGTATATCAACTACACCAATATCCATAACCACACTTTTCATGGGCAACTGAGATAGAGAAACAACCAGATTTGTAATTACTCCCAAACATTTAACCTTTTTAGAATCAAATGAGTAAAGGTCCTGGTATGGCTTGGTGATTTCTAACCCTAGCTCTTCCATGAAAACCTTAGGCTTGACATTATGTGAGTCCCCAGAGTCCATAAGGAATTTGTGCATAATTTTTTCATGGACATTCAAGGATATGTAAAAAGGTGGGGAAGCATTAGAAGAATCTTCAATGTGTGGGACAATAGTGATAGTAGGATTCTCATCTTGCAGGCTTATCACATCAGATGAGATAGCAAAAGCAGGTGGCTTCAAAACTTTCATGATAGACCTCTTGAAAGGATCATTTTTCATTAACTTTGTCAAAGGCATAGGAATCTTGATTTTGATTAACTCATGCTCTGTATTAAAATAAGTTACCTGTCTTTCCACTTCTTTCACCTTTGAAACATCAGGTTTAGTTGGTTGTTGCTCATCTATTTTGTTTCCTATTTATTTGATTGGGCCTTGCTAGGGTGGAAGTTCTGATTTCTTATTTTGAGTTGGCACATTTTTTTTGGGACCCCCTAGCCTAGGCCTTAGATCATAATTCTTTTGAGGTTGGATTTGAAAAATCTCTTCTCCCTTTCTATCATCATCAAACCGGTTTTAAAGTTGATAAATTTCATAGTCTTGTTGGGTTAGGTGACTAGGATAGAGGTCAGTTTCATTAAAAAGGACTGCATAATCATCTCCAATATCATTACTTTACTCCATCTCTTCAACTTCATTGTTCTGAAAAGGGGGAACAACCCTATGATATTCAACATTCCTTCTTTCCCTCTGCATGATTTGAGGGGAATTGTTAGGTTATTAAATTGATTAGGGTTCTTGTTTGCAACATCATGATAAGGCATGTTTGGTTGCTTGGTTACCATTTTAATTTATCTATTTCTGAAGCCAGAGCCTTCAATGTTCTGGTCATCTCATCAAGTTTTGGGTAAATTTCTGTTAGGTTAGAAGAAGAAGAAGAAGGGGCCTCTTCTTTCTGTCTCTTTTTGTCCCTGTCAAATTTGGTCTTTAACTTTTCTAACTCTAGAATATTAAACTCAACCTCAAGGGTTTCATCTTGCATAGATAGCAAAGTGGTGGACCTTCTCTCCCTTAACATGAGAGAAAATTTAGCATCAAATGCATTTGCAAATGTGATCTTGGTTGAGGTTTCAATGGGATTGATCTCATCGGGGATTTTGTTGTACATCTTATTAAACCTCTGTAACACCCCAGGTTTTGAACCCCCATTTTTAAATAATGTATTGTTACAATGCTAAGAGGCCAGAGTGCCCAAACAATTATTAAAAGGTCAGTGTGCCCAAGAAATGTAATGTTTTGATCATTATTAATAATAACGACATCATTGGTTGCTAGACAGACAAGGACTAGAGTTATAAGGGGCTATGATTCCACAAGAGAGGGGGCTTGAGAGGATAAATTTTTATTCCTATTCTAATTACCCTTTTTTCCAGGGGAGGGGATCAGTTATGAGAGATTCTTGGGGAAGGCTAGGAGGTTCTTGATTTCCCCCATGAAGTTACTTAAACCCGCCTATGGTCTGATCGGGGGGTTCGAATGATGGCTTGTCCGCTGATTTCTTGTACCTTCACTCATTTTTTCCCTCACACACTCCCATGCACCCCATGACTCCTCCATTGATCCATCCTCATCCGCGTCTTGGATTGGGAAGGGAAATTGAGTTGTTGAAGAATTAGCCACGAAATAGTTGGTTGTCATGGTCGCTGGTGTGATCCAGTCGTGACCTAGGGGCTTTCATGTCTGAAATGCATGGGCCTATACCCTGTTTTTCTCACAACTACGAGTATTGAGAGTTCCATCATTGATATTCTGGACCAGTTGTGTTGGAGGCCCTGGCAAGAAGGAGAAGGATTGCGTGGCAGAGAAGGGTGGAAGTCCATTCTCTCGGGTGGCACAAGATGGGTAGAAGAGATTTGGGTACTTGGATTGTTGTGGGTGTTGAGAAACCTGAGAGCTTGAGAGATGAATGGTTTGGGAACCCAAGTACACTCTGGAACCATCCTTGTGGATTCATAGCCCTGGCTCGGGGGTGACACTACTGTTGAGACTTGGAGTAGTGGTGTCTACGGTTGGGTGGAACGTCCTTGGTCTACAACCAGTTGGTGTCACCTTTTTATAAAGATAAGTGTTCTTTGTTGTGATATTATTATTTGTGTATGAATGTATTCCACTGTGTATTTAATTATCGTTTAATTGAATCTTATATTATGCATGCTTGTTGCATATTTATGTACATGTTGTCAATTCTCTTATTTTACACATCCTTAAATTGTAAAGAAGGTATCGGTAAGAGAAATAAGTCCAAGGGCAGGCTTGAAGGTAGCATACCCGGCTTATGGATGGTTGGGTATGTTATAGATTGGTATCAGAGCTTCAGGTTGAAACACCGGGCCAGTATGGGTCGGGTCTGCTAGTCAGAGTCTCGTGGTCAAGATCAAACTTTGACCGTGAAATTGAAAATTTCAGGAGGAATGGCATGGCAGAAGATAAACAGGAGACATAATGTCATATATCCTTTGTAAGGGTTCAAAGGATCGTGACTATTCCTTTTGATTTCGGGAGCGATCGCCACTGCAGGATCTAGGGAGATCTGGGATCATTGGATCGGAGGACGGGTGAATGGGGGTCGTCTGATGAAAAGGAAGAAAGGTTAAGGTCACGATCGTCGGATCCCATTGGAGAGAGAGATCAACCGCCGACAGGAATTATGGGGAACCGAGTTGCAATGGAGTTAATTTCCCAAGGAGGTCCCGCAATCCAAACCACGGTTTCCCAATCCAAACCACGGTTTCCCTTAGGTGTTACATGTCAACGTCAGGAGAATTGCAGGGAGAAAAGAGGGTTACCCCAAACCATCGATGTGCGCCCCCGCAATTTGAAAGGCATTCAGTGATGTGATATGTGGGTACTCGAGTGACGAACCTCCAAAGATTTGAATTATCCTGGGAACCATCGATCTATGGGAGGACATGCGTCCACCGATTGCATGCTCTGGATAAAAAGCTCCAGGAAAAAGTGAGCCAGGAAGGGGTTTGAAGTTTGAAACTTATGAAACTCGAAGACCCGAAAGGATCTCAGCCATTGATCTGTTGAGAGTCGGACGTCACCAAATCCAAGGCTTCGGATGAAATCCAGTAGGGTCAGATAAGTTTTGAAATTTGAGATTTCTGGAGTCCGGAGTCCCGAAGGAATCATAGTTGTCGATCCTTAGGGGACACGCGTTAGAGGATCGTGAGCTTCATATAAAAATATTTTCAAGGAAAAAGGTTGAAGTTTGATATTTCCAAAGTCCAGAGACCCGAAGTAAGCCTCCACCATCAGATTAAGGAGGACATGTGGTGCAAATCCGTGGACTCTAGGTGAAGACCCGAAGTGAATCTTGGTCGTTCGATCCAGGAGGACATGTGGCGACAGATTGGCCAGTTCGGGAATTCAGAGTTCGGGAGAATTGGAAGTGTGCTAGTTTGAAAACTCCCGAATCCCTGAAGCCCGAAGAGCCAAAGTGATGGGGAGCGATGATGTCACCTAGAGGTGATGTGGACCCTGGAATCCCCGAAGTGATGTGGCTTGTCGACGTCACCTGAGATGACGTGGACACATGGGATGTGTCCCACGTGTCAATAATATTTGAGTGTTTGGAATATTGAAAAGTTGATTAGAACGTGACACATGTCACCCTCCTAATTGGGCCATGTGTCCACTTCTAGTATTTTGTCATGTGGCAACAAATCATGCAGTCCGGAGCCGGAGAACTCCAGAAAGGAAAGATGTGACAGGTTACATTGGGTCGAAAAATCCTGAAGGTCCGAAGGCCGGAGTACATAACAATTGTTTATTCCAGAGGACACACGTCTAAGGATCATCGACTTCGGGTGAAAGCACTCAAGGAGAAACTGCAAAAGGGAAGTTTGAAACTTTCGAATCCTGAAGAGAAAAAACGATTCATAGTTGTTGATATGCAGGAGGACACGTGCTGATAGATCATGAAATTTTGGTAGAAGCGTTATGGAAGGAAGCAAGCAGAAAATTTGAGACTTCTGAAGGCCGAAGTCCCGAAGTGGACTAGAGCCGTTGATTTGAGGAGGATGTGTGGTGCCTGATTTCAAACTTCGGGTACAGAGTATTCCGGAGGAAAGCGGAGGTCGAAAGTTGAAACTTCTGAAGCGTGAAGTTTCGAAGTGGTTCTCGATCATTGATCCAAAAGGAGGATGAGGACTTTTGATCTGGTCCTGGTTGAAGGTTCCGAAGTCCCGCAGCTCCGGACAAGCGCTTTTTCAGCTAAGCATAGGGTCACGACCATGGTCGCATGTAGTTTGAGAGCTAAAGGAAGGAAGGCTAAGGGCCGAATTGGTTGTCCCCGAGACAGAAAAGTGCTAAGGAAGGATTTAGCCTTGTTTTCTAATCGTGATCATCTGGGAAGTGGTTTGAAGGAAGCACCTGCGTAAGGCGAAATTTTGTGTCAGCCAAGGATAACAAGACACTGTTATTTTCAGAGAATGGGGATATGATCTCCATGAAAAAAAAGAGACCTGTAGCAGGGTTTGACAATTTTTGTTTACCATATGCATCATTCTATCAAAATGGTCACTTGCACATTTTGCAGAATTGAGGGGCTTAAGCACATTAGCTCAGGATGCGTATTGAGGAAATGGAAGAAGGTGAGGGAACCTCCAATCATGATAAGAAGGACGAAGGCCATAATACCAGAGTTGGTAATCCAAATACAGAGTCCAATGGACGCAAGGGAAAAGGAGAACATGAAACGTTGATAGAAATGGTAAGAAGCATGAAGATGGAAGTGTAGAGCTACAAAGCAGACAATGAGAGACTAATGAGAGAGAAAAGTTAGATAAATGCTCGAGTGTTGTAGAGATTAAATTGGTTGTAGAGTCAAACAAAGAAGGGATCAAACTCAAGACAAGAGGAAGAAGGCATGTGTCATGAAAGAAGAGATTATCATGGAAGAGATGGTTATTCTAGAAGTTCTAGCAGAGCTCATAGACACCACTCACCTCCTTCCTCAGAAAGAAAGTTTTACGCATCGAATGATCCTGTAAATAGTCCAGAGGTGTCTCATGTCAGACACCAAATAAGGAAACAAGAGATAGATAGTTTGCAAGGAGAGTTGAGGAAGCTCAAGCCACCTTCCTTCGATGGTGAAAGGGAAAGGGAAGATGATATTGAAGCATGGTTGTTGGGATCAGGAGATAATTTCAGCTGCATAACTATTCATCAAATATGGAAGTCGGGATTGCCACCTACCACTTACATGGGAAAGATGTAGTGTGGTGGGACCAAATGAAGCAAGTGGAACATGTTAATGAAAGTGAGACCTTTACTGAGGCCATCAGGAAGGCTAAGTACCTATATGAGCAAGGTCAGGGAAGAGAATCCCTACAGAAATATTGGAAGGAAAAGAAAAATGAGAGGTCTGATTAGAGGAGGAAAGGATTCAAATATCCTTTCAATAGGAATGAGCCTAATATAAATCATCAAGATCAGTATGCCAAGGGATATTTCAAGAAGTAATATTCCATGGGAAAAAGGGGTAGACCACCAATCCAATATTGGGGATGCAAGGAAGATCGCATGTACAAGGATTTCCCACATAGAAAGGACAAAGTGAAGACTATGTAGCTTTAGATAATCGACAAGCAGAGTACCAATCCAATATGATCGAGGTGGAAGGTAAGATCATAAATCAACCTGTTGCTATTTTGATTTATACGGGAGCAAGTCATTGCTACATTGATCCTAAGATAGTGGATAGATTACATTTGGAGAAAAGTAAACTAGGAAAAGTAAGTGTGGTTCAGTTAGCCACTAGAACCAAAAGAAGAATCCATGATATGGTCAGAAGTTGTTCCATAAGTCTTAATGGCGTGAATACTAGTACTGATCTAAATATCATACCATTGGGGTCTTATGATGTTCTGATTGGGATGGATTGGTTGGAAAAGCATCATGTTGTCCTAGATTGTCATAACAAGACATTTACATGTCTTGATGTAGATGGGAAATAGAGCACTGTGAAAGGAGTTCCAAGACCCATCTCTATAAGGGAGATTTCATCCTTATAGCTGAAAAGATGTTTTAGGAAAGGATGTCAACTGTATGCAACTCATGTGGAAGAGCCAGATAATAAAAAGGGGCCAAGCCTTGAAGATTTCTAAGTGCTACAGGAATTTGAAGATGTATTCCAAGAAATACCCAGATTGCCACCAAGAAGGGAGATATATTTCTCAATTGACTTAGTGCCAGGAGTTGCCCCGGTGTCAAAAACACCTTATAGAATGAGCACACCAGAGTTAAAAGAATTACAAATGCAGTTGGAAGAATTGTTGAAGAAAGGGTACATACGTCCAAGTGTTTCACCTTGGGGAGCACTCGTACTTTTTGTCAAAAATAAGGATGGAAACTTGAGGCTGCGTATTGACTTTTGACAACTGAACAAGTACACTATAAAGAACAAGTATCCTCTACCCCGAATTGATGACTTCTTTGACCAACTAAGAGGAGAAAAGATGTTTTCAAATATTGATCTGAGGGCAGGATACCATTAGGTAAGAATCAAGGAAGAATACATTCATAAGACAACCTTTAGGACCAGGTATGGGCATTATGAATTTGTAGTGGCGCCATTTGGACTGACCAATGCACCGGTTGTCTTCATGTGCTTAATGAATGGCATATTCAAAAATTATTTGGACAAGTTTGTCATAGTATTCATGGATGACATACTTATCTATTCCAAGTCTAAAGAGGAGCATGAACATCACTTAAGATTGGTATTGCAAGTGATGAGAGAACATCAGTTGTATGCCAAGTTGAGTAAGTGTTCTTTTTATCAAAGGTAGATCCATTACTTGGGACACATTATTTTAGAGCAGGGCATAGCAGTAGATCCAGAGAAGATCGGAGACATTAGAGGATGGCCAACACCTAGAAATGTGTTAGACATAAGATATTTTATGGGATTAGTTGGCTACTACAGAAGGTTCATAGTAGGGTTCTCTAAGATTTCTCATCCCATCACTTCTTTGCAAAAGAAGGGAACTAAATTTGAATGGACCCTCAAATGTGAAAAGAATTCTACTCTGTTGAAGGAATTACTTACTAGTGTGCTTGTTTTAAAGATTGTTGACCCAAATGAAAGTTTTGTGGTATGTACAGACGCTTGTAAGGAAGGACTTGGGGGAGTCCTCATGCAAAATGGACATGTCATTGGATACGAGTCCAGAAAGCTTAAGGAACATGAGAGGAACTATGCAACGCATGAATTGGAACTTGTTTCCATTGTTCACGCCTTAAGGATGTGGAGGCATTATCTAATGGGGAAGAAATTCGAATTAAGAACATACCACATTGGCCTGAAGTATCTTTTTGAACAACCAACCTTGAATGCCAGGAAAACAAGATGGCTTGAATTTTCAAGTGAATATGACTTCAATATCAAGCATGTCAAAGGAAAGGAGAATAAAGTTGTCGATGCACTTAGTAGAAGAGTGCATCTCATGCATGCTACTGTTGTCAGTATGCATCAGTTAGACTTGAAGAGCATAATTTTAGATGGTCTTGTTACATATCAGCATTACCTACAGGTAAAAGAAAACTTACAGCAAGGAGATGTACAACAGAAAATAAAGGAGTATGAGATAAAGGAAGACAGATTACTCATGCATAAAAATAGAATCTATGTTTCTAGTTCTGGAGAACTGAGGAATGTGGTACTGAAGGAAATGCATGATGTTCCTTATGTTGGACATTCCGGTTACCAGAAAACAATTACAGCAGTAAGAAGCCAGTTCTTTTGGCCAGGAATGAAGAAGGATGTTGTTGATCACATCGCTCGATGTATGGAATGTCAGAAGGTAAAGGTTGAGCACAGGCACCCAATGGGTTTGTTGTATCCATTGCCAATTCCAGAGAATAAATGGGAAGTGATCACCATGGATTTTATCATGGGATTACCCAGAACAAATAAGAAAAATGATTAAATCATGGTGGTGGTTGACAAATTAATGAAGGCTACTCATTTTGTGTCTATGAAGACAAGGCATACAACGACTAATATTGCAAAAGTTTTCACGAATGAAATTTCTAGGTTGCATGGGATACCTAGGACAATTGTCTCGGACAAAGATACAAAGTTTACCTCCAATTTATAGAGGGGATTGTTTAAAGGATTTGGCACAAATCTAAACTTTAGCATAGCATATCATCCCCAGACAGATGGGAAAACAGAGAGAGTCAATTGAATAATTGAAGACATGATGAGAATGTATGTGATGGATAAGCCATCTAAGTGGGAAGATTACTTACACTTGGTTGAGTTTGCATATAACAATGGGTATCAATATTCATTGAGAATGAGCCCATTTGAAGCCTTGTATGGTAGGAAATGCAATACTCCAGTGAGCTGGGACAACCCAGAAGATAGAGTGGTACTTGGGCCGGAGTTTCTCAAGGACATGGAAGACTAGGTGGTCAAGATTAAGTATTATTTAAAGGCAGCTCGGGATAGACAGAAATTTTATGCAGACAAGAACATGACAGCTAGAGAATTTAAAGTAGGGGAGCATGTACTTTTGAAAGTGAAGCCCAAGAAAAGATCTTTGAAACTGGGTAGTTGTACAAAGTTGGAAACCAGATTCTATGGTCCATTTTAAATATTGGATAGAATATTAGGGCTAGTTGCATACATGCTTGCATTACCTGTTTCCATGAATGTGCATAATGTATTTCATGTATCCTTACTAAAGAAATATGTACATGATCCTAACCATGTTATTGATTCACATCTGATTCAGGTAGAGATGGAGGGAGACTTTCAGGTTCAGCCAGTGCGAGTATTGGACAGAAAGGTAAAAATGCTCCAGAATCGAGTTATAGAGCTTGTAAAAGTTCAGTGGACCTGCTACGGTCCTGAAGATGCTACCTGGGAGCATGAAGATGCCATGCGGGTAGAGTACCCGCAACTTTTTGAATAAATTTGAGATGTTGATCTCTATTCTGTAATGCACTGAGGACAATGCCAAAATAAGGGGGAGGGGATGTAACACCCCAGGTTTTGAACCCCCATTTTTAAATAATGTATTGTTACAATGCTGAGAGGCTAAAGTGCCCAAACAATTATTAAAAGGCCAGTGTGCCCAAGAAATTTAATGTTTTGATCATTATTAATAATAACGACATCGTGGTCCCCTAGGTGTAGGACAGTCGGTGACGGAGTGTGTTGTTAAGCCACTCCGTGATGTTAAAGTCACCGGTTCGAAACCTGCAGGGACAAAAAATCCAACCATGTTAAGGGTTGGTGTGGCTCAGGCCGGGTGCGATCCCCGGGTGATTTTGATGGCTTAGATGCCCCTGAGTCGCGGTTTCTCAAGCCACAGGTTAATCGCAGGTCCTGCACAAATTAACAAACAAAAAAAAAAAAAATAACGACATCGTTGGCTGCTAGACGGACAAGGACTAGAGTTATAGGGGGCTATGATTCCACAAGAGAGGGGGCTTGAGCAGCTAAATGTTTATTCCTATTCTAATTACCCTTTTTTCCAAGGGAGGGGATCGTTTAAGAGAGCTTCTTGGGGAAGGCTAGGAGGTTCTTGATTTCCCCACGAAGTTTCTTAAACCCACCTCTGGTCTGATGGGGGGTTTCGACTGATGGCTTGTCCGCTGATTTCTTGTACCTTCACTCATTTTTTCCCTCATGCACTCCCATGCACCCCCTGACTCCTCCATTGATTCGTCCTCATCCGCGTCTTGAATCGGGAAGAGAAACTGAGCTGCTAAAGAATTAGCCATGGGATATTTGGTTATCGTGGTCGTTGGTGTGATCCAGTCGTGACCTGGGGATTGCATGTCTAAAATGCATGGGCATGTACCCTATTTTTCTCACAACTGCGAGTCCTGAGAGTTCCAACATTGAGATTCTAGACCAGCTGTGATGGAGGCCCTGGCAAGAAGGAGAAGGACTGCATGGTAGAGAAGGGTGGAAGTTCATTCTCTCGGGTGGCATAGGTTGGGTAGAAGAGAGATGGGTACTTGGATTGTTGTGAGTGTTGGGAAACCTGTGAGAGCTTCAGAGCTTATTGGTTTGGGAACCCAAGTACACTCTAGAACCGTCCTTGTGGATTCATAGCCCTGGCTTGAGGTTGACACTTATGTTGAGACTTGGAGCAGTGGTGTCTACGGTTGGGTGGAACGTCCTTGGTCTGATGCCAGTTGGCATCACCTTTTTATAAAGATAAGTACTATGTGTTGTGATATTATTATCTGTGTATGAATGTATTTCGTTGCATATTTAATTATCATTTAATTGAATCTTATATTATGCACGTTTGTTGCATATTGATGTGCATGTTGTTAATTCTCTTATTTTATGCATCCTTAAATTGTAAAGAAGGTATCGGTAAGAGAAAGAAGTCCAAGGGCGGGCTTGAAGGTAGCATACCCGGCCTATGGATGGTTGGGTATGTTACAACCTCTTAGTGAAATCTGATATAGACTCACCATTCTTCCTTCTTAAATCCCAAAACTCAGTGATGTAGTACAGGTAATCCCTCCTATCTCCCCATTGTTTTAGAAATGTTTCATCCAATTCTTCAATACATGTAATAAATTCTGGGGGAAGACCAAGAAACCACTTCCTTACCTCTCAATCTAGGCTCTACAGAAACAACCACATCCAAACGTCCGCATGTTCAATGTTAAAATTATCTTCAAAGATGTAAAAGTCTACCAAATGTTCCTCGGCGTCAACATCCCCTTCATCGTTGTACCTAGGAAGATATTTCATGTAGTCTCTTGTTGGAAATGCATTTAGGTTTTGAGGCAACACTAAAGGTACATACTTGGTTGTAATGATGGCTTCCATCCTATTTTTTGGATTACTGAGAGGGGGGGTGAATCAGTAATGGAGCAATTTAATCATTTTTGTCCATAAAATGAAAGTGTTATATAAATGTATCATTATCATCCAATAGTTGCAGAGTAAATAAACAATGAACAAATGAGCAATCATACACATACATAGTACACCAGTGTTTTTGTGTGGAAACCCAAAGCAGGAGAAAACCACAGAATGTTTTTTCTTATATGTCTTTAAGAATTACATTCATTGGAAGCACCAACTTCCTTTGTTTTCCAGCTACAACTAGAAGGACGCTCCAACCTCCTAGTTTCTCAGGCTACAACCTTAGGGAAGCTCCAACTCCCCAATTTTCTGGCTACAACCAGAAGGAGGCTACAACCCCCTATGTTCTCCGACTACAACTGGAAGGTGGGTACAACCACCTGTCCTTGCCCCATCCAACCACCCTGACATAGAAGTAGAATGATGGAACCACTTTCACACTATCACTATGAGATATACCATTGTAACAACCTGTACCACTGACTTGCAACCAACCAACCTGTAACAACTTGTACCAAACAACCTGTCATCAACCTGTACCATAAACAAGTGCATCAACCATGCACCAAACTATACCTCAACTTGTACCATCAACGAGTGCATCAAACATGCACCAAATATGTACCAATCATGCATAAAATACACATAAACTGTGAATCATCAAGATGTACCAATATCATCAACTATACATCTCATGTATGTGACAACTCATCAACTACTTGTATCAACCATGTACCCAATATATACCTCAACCAAAATCCCTCATCAATTTCATCATCCAAATCAACTATGTAATAGACCTAGTGCATATGATCACATACCTACAAAAATTCCTTTACTTTAACAACAAGAGACTAGCATTTTCATCAAACTTTACTTTAGTCTCACATGACTAATTTTGGATTAGTCAACAACCCTAACTTGCAATACTCATAACTATGTACATGTAATGAATAAAGATCTAAAAATAGTACACAATGTTCTTCAATGTCTTTTATGAAATTCCTCCAATTTTAACTACTTGGATCCTCTCAGAAAATGAGTTATAGGAAAAATGGCATACGTTATTGAATTTTGGCTTATTCTAGAAAGCAAACTTGTAGAGCATGCACCACACAAAATTTTTGTTGTATGAATCTAAAAATTGTACACAGAATACTATAGACTGTACTCTAACCAATACATTTTGTCTCACTGAATTTGGATCTGTTATGAAGAAGTTATGATGTTTTTACTTGAAACACCTATTTTAGACTAGTTTCAAGACTAGCCACAAACCCTATTTTCCACAGAGTGTAACTCAAAAAATACAACGACCCACAAGATTAAATGTTTATCACAACTACTTGGATATGTTTCCTCAACGACCTCCCAATTTCACGGTCTGAATCGTTCTAGAAAAAAATTTATTGTGAAAATGGTGAGATGACCTGTAAATAACAAACCTTAGAAAACATCATCAAAAGAATTTATCCTCCCTTGAATGTTGGCCTTCTTTACTTCACATTCCCTCTGAAATCCGGCTTAGATATCCTTTGGTTACCTCTTTCACCTGTAGATATTCAATATGCTCAAGTGTGATTTAAAATGAGAAACCCTTGCCTCTTATTTATACTTTTATGTAGCTTCCTCAAGGGGTTACCTTCTAACCATCTTAAACCACTTTCCTTATTTTAGGGCTAACCCACTTCTAACCACTTGTCCACTTAGTAATTTCTCCATTATTATTTAAATAATTCCTTTTGTATCCACTTTGACATATAATACACTCATCACTTCACTTTATTATTTACCTTCTAAAATCTCTTAAACCACTTTCCTTATTTTAAGGCTAACCCACTACTAACCACTTGTCCACTTAGTAATTTCTCCATTAAATTTAATATTTAAATAATTT
>JZKD02S0163356.1:182070-197513 GCA_000966675.3 Picea glauca | reverse complement strand
CAGGTTACAGACAAACTAGC
This sequence comes from Picea glauca, assembly GCA_000966675.3. Lineage (NCBI taxonomy): Eukaryota > Viridiplantae > Streptophyta > Pinopsida > Pinales > Pinaceae > Picea > Picea glauca. Next base: position 197,493 of record JZKD02S0163356.1, on the reverse strand, counting down.
AAACAAAAAAAAACAAAAACATAGAGACATCTTAACTAGGGATCTATGTGCAAAGAAGAAGGGATCAAGTCTATTTAGGTAAAAACATTTTTTAGATTGAAAAAATTGGAGGAAAGATTTGCACCTCTAAAGATTTAATTCCTCTAGACACATGATAAATCCCAAGCTAAAATAGATTTATGCTTATATAACTGCCAAAACTTTATTTGTCAGTCTGATAGTGTGTACTGATAGCGTGTAATGGCAAAAAAAAAAACCTTGCTTATGAGTGTGATGGTGCCTAATGGCCCAGAATCATGTTTTATAAATGAAAATGACCATACACCATGGATTGTATATGCTTCATTTTGAAAAGAATAAAAATTGATATTGATGGTGGTTTTTATTCTCTGTGAGAATAAGATGATGATCATGTTGGGTGGTTTGATTTTGACCAAGAAAAACTCAGGATTCAAATGTAAGTGCATGTTTGTTAGGGAGTGAGGTTCTCGATTCGAAAGCTCCACATCAACCATTTACAAATTTTCAATCATTTTCAAAATTTCCAAATAATTTCAATCAAACATTTACAAATTTTCAATCATTTTCAAAATTTCCACTTATTTAATTTTTTAACTGTATTCTTGATCCTACTGGTATACCGTTTTATTGTTGTTTAACAGATTGTTCAAATATTTGTGGAATTCCTTTCAAAATTAACTGATAGTATGCTCTGAAACTTTTTCGGAAAAGCATTTTGTTCTGACAGCAATACCTGTCTCCACAGGAAAACTTCATACCGTGCCACGTTTGAAGGTAAAGAAGCTTTGATCATACTACTCAGGTGATAATGGGCCTGTTTCTCTAGATGGGTACATTGGGTGACTCCGTGAGAACAGAAGTGGATCTCTGGGACAAAATGCCACTTTGGGGAGACTACATTTTTTAATCCTGTGCAGGTCTCCAGTATGAACAGTCTGGACTCTGAGGATGTTGATGCTAAAAAAAAGTTGGTTTTAAGGATTTTTTTTCCCATAAGCATATCTGTATGTACAATGGCTTTGGTTCTGAAAAAGGAACACTGATGGCATCCTAGTACTATTCACTGAATCTGGCCTCATGAAGCTTTGTTCCAAGATTGTGCTGTCTGGAATTCCACATGGAAAGAGAATCTTTTTAAGAATGGTCCCCTTTTTTAATATTGGGAATCAGATGGGTATCAAGTTTGGGATGAAATGGAGTGGACAGAAAGGGGAGAGTGGGGGTCACAGTTGCAGGGAAAGAGATGATGATTCCTTTTGGTCAAAATTGGAGTGTTGTGGGGTGGAGGCTGACAGGGACTACATCACAGATGAGATTTTGGACACATATACATTTTGGATGGACCACAAGGATTCAACGGTACTTGGGGGCATTGGAAACCTTCAAGAAAAACAACAGACAGGAGCTGCAGTGGGTCAAGATATCTTATTCATATTCACATTAAAGCTGATATTCCAGGTCCATTTTCTATATTCAACTTTGAGGGGATGATTTAATATTAAAACGTTTTATTTTTTGTTGAGCTGTCACCTAACCTTTCTACTAAGACGTGTACATGTATGCGTTTATGTATGTGATATGATCTTGGTCCATGTGCAAGGCATCTCAGGCTGATTTTCATCTTTGACGACCAACGTCTATTTTTGTCACCTCAGGAATACCATTTATCCCTTTTCCTGTTTTATGTCCATATTTTGTTCTGTCCTTTACTTTTTAAAGGAATTTGAAATTAAAATTTTATTAAACAAAAAGTTCCTAAATTTCACAGTTTAAGAAGCCGATATTTTGTTCTGTTATTTACTTTTTAAAGCATAATAATAATGAATTTGAAATTATAATTTTATTAAACAAATTACCGCATAATAATAATGAATTTGAAATTAAAATTTTATTAAACAAATTACCGCATAATAATAATGAATTTGAAATTAAAATTTTATTAAACAAATTACATTTTTATTATGCATTGTTAATTAAAAATGGTTAGTGCATACCATGGTCCACCTGATTCTAAAGACTAAGGCAATGATCACTCTTTTTCACTGTGCACAATACTAACCTAAACCATTGGAAACTACTTAAGGCAATGATAACTCTTTTTCAATGTGCACAATACTAACCTAAACCGTTGGGAACTATTTGTTTGCTCCTTTGATCATCCAATTTGTATATAAATGTGTAAGTTCTCTAGGAAGTCAAAGAAGTTCTTAATGAATCCTTTGTCTTTGTAAATTTGCAACATAGCTTTCAACATCATCCTTTACATGCCTTGAGCATTGGGTGCTTTTCCTTGAGCATTGGGTGTTTTTCCTTGAGCATTGGGTTTCACAGATTGAGCAATTCTCATCCTTTATGTGATGATTGTTTAACCAATTTAATGATTTAGTACTAAGCTCACATTCTCACAAATAAGTTTAATCGTCTATTTTTTTTATGGTACCAAGTTATTATGCCACTTGTGCTTATGCATCATTATGGTTTATTGTTAAATTGTGCACATTGTGAATGAATTAACATAGTTCAAATTATTGCATACTTTATTCCTTCCTTGAAACATTTGTGTGCTTATGGTACCATGCATGAGAATGTGAACTTTGTGTAGGCAATGCATGAGAAGTTCTCACGGTACCATGAGAACTTTGTGTAGGCAATGCATGGAAAGTTCTACCCGGTAACATATCATGAAGATCAATACATGAAATGGAAAAAACTACACCAATTGTGATTTGTTAATGAATGATTACAAATGAGTTTCATACATTAATGGCTCATTTGGACACCAAAGAGGAAGAGTCTAACCTTGTTTCCAAGTCCTAGAGTGGGTTGTGGTGAGATCACAAAAGAAACAGAAGGATTGAATGGAACCATCAACAAACCCTAAATTAACGTGAACCATAGGCACTTTATAAGGAGAAAAGAAGATGAACCCATGATCAAGAGAAACAAAAGACATGGTGCTTGTAGGCTAAATAATTAATCACTATGAATTAATATGATGAGATAATACAAATGATGGATTGAGTTGTGTATTTATACATAAATCTAGTGGGATCTCTCTTCAAGGAGGCATCCCATAAAAAGGGGGTTATAGGGCCACAAACCAAGGGCACACACCTCAAGAGGGTGACTAGGCTGACTTAGTCAAATATAGAAAATACAATAAGGAGGGAACTTACCCATAAATGACCATATGTGAAGATTACTATCATTCCAACACCCCTCTTATTCTTACCATGGGGACATGAAGAAGGATGATAAAGTACAAAAGGAGTGGGCATACCCAACTCAATATAAATACAATGGTAGTTGAAAATATAAAGGAGAGTGGGTACATGAGATGCCCCAACTCAATACAAGCATGGATGGGTAGTAGGTATGTGAACACCAATCCATCATCATAGAACTGCTCAACTCTTGAGCTAATGCCACCACTAAATTGCTCATCATCTAGGGGATTATGATCCCAATCTACCCATTTGATAAGGGAGTGTTGTAAAGAGATATATATACAAGAGAGACTAGGTATAAAAGAGAGTGGACATACCCAAATCAATGTAGAGTTATCCATAGTTGGAAGAAGAAAGAGTGGATTTGTGATAACTTAACTCAATACAAAATTGGATCCAATAAGCTAAAATAATGTAGTCACCAAATTGCTCGTCTTCTAGAGAAAATTATAACTAACCTTCTCATCCAATGGAGGAGGTGGGAAGACATATCCTTTCCATATTGTGCATCCATTGGGAGAGTGGTATTTCTAAACTACTCATATGATTAAGGAGTAGTGGAAGAAGCAATCTGCATCTAAATGAAGAATGTAGCTATTGATCTACACAACTACTAGAAAAAAATGTCACTTACCTATTCATCCAATGTAGGATCACAAAAAGACATATCCTTCCCATATTGCTCATTTACTAGGAGACTGGTACTATTAAACTATCCATCTAAAGAGGTGTCACAAGAGACATCTTGTATAGGAATGATAAATGCAGCCACCACTCAACTCAACTATTGGAAACAGATGTCACTGGCCTACTCATCTAATGAAGGAGGGAGAGAAGACATATCCTTGCCATATTGTACATCTAATGGAAGAGTGGTATTGAACTTTCCACGTGAAGAGGTGTTGGAAGAAACATCATGTAATAAAGAGGAGATAGGAGTACTCACCTCAAAGAAGATCAACGATCGCTAAAGTGAGAGTGAGAAGATATAACTCCAACTTTTGATAGAGTTTGAATACAACCAAGCATGTTAAAATACAACAAAAGTATGGTTTTATGAATACCTAGCACAAGTGCACCTCATAGAGCATGACTGAGAAGGAAGCTCAAATATAAGATGGGAGTGGGTTTATAAATACCTAGCTCCTTAGAAAGAGTGTATGCATCTTTTACAACAAATTTTGCCTCACTCCATGCAACTTGCTTAGATGACCTTTCCATTTCCCTATGCAGACTTGAAGTCCCCTTTTGCACCTTCTAGAGCCAAAAAAAAATATTTTTTCACATATACATGCCCTATCAGTTATACAACAAGTGTATACACAGGTTTCTCCACTATAGCCAGCGTACATCGGGTTTGGTGCTCAAAATTAAAAATAATGTTGGGTTTCCATGCCATGTCACGAGATCCATGATCCTTGACCTTTCATATACTGGAAACGCTCTGAATCGACCCTTCAGTTCTATTTGAAGGCTATAAATTGAGCCATATCCAAGCCTTGAAAAATAACAATTCAACTTTGAGAGCAAAGGCACTCTGGAGAAATTTCACTTCATATTAAGTTTGCATCCCTTTGTCCTTGAAAGTCTGAACTCCTTGTTCAGACCCCAATCTCTTCCTTCTTTGTGATGGAGAACCTCATTGACTCCTTTATATGAGCTTGCCTTTGGTGGAGGATTGAGGTGGTGGAGGCCCAACTTGAGGGACTTAGTTTCTCGGTTTCGATATGTGCCCTTACATAAGTTTGTCACCTATGTACTTCTACTGATTATTTTTAATAGAAATACTTTTTTCTCGTCCAATTGATATCTTGCAAATATTTGAATTATTATTCCATGGGCGTATTTGTCATGTATGTTAATGGATTATGCTAATTTATATGCTAACATGATATATTATCACCATATGCTTGTATATCTTCGTTGTTGAGGACAAGTTGTAGGTATAAAGCTTTGGGTTGTGTGCTCAACAATGGTCTTCATCTGTAATGTTCCCAAGTAATTTTGGCCAGGAACTAGGGTTTTCTGTTTGTTGTTTGGTGCTTGGTGTTTTGTTTTGCCTGTTTTTATTATAGAAAGATGTGTTGAAGTGTTTTGTTGAGTTTTATTGCATATATGACATAACAACAAGTCTGGAACACAAGATAACGAAGAAAATACACAAACAAAGATAGCAAGCTTCAGATTTGACCTTTATTTAATAATATAAGTGATCTTGATACATGGATCTGTAGATCTGGTGCAATATAAAAAGATATAGAGCCTTTTGGAGCTTCCCCAACTGAATATGGATTATGACAAGTTCAATGTGTTTCCCTTTATAGTTGGAACCCTCATATCTAAGCTGGTAACTCTTTGTGTGTCTAGATCTAGGACTGGTATGACCCTAGCTGGCTGTATAAACTCAATATTTCATCCCTCTAGTCAATGACCTTCAAATAGCTCCAAAATACAGTCAAAATGTAGATCATGTGCCAAGTAGATGGATGAGAGCAAGCTAGGGTTAAAACCCTTGAGCCTTCCTCCATATCTCTAATCCTCCTCAGTGAGAGTTGTGCCCTCCTTTGGAAATTCAGCCAAGCCACCAAAAATCATATAATAAGAGAAACCCTGAAGTAAAGGTTGCAAAAGGGTGCTATGACCCTATAAATGAACACCGTAAAAGGTGGAAATGATGATATAGCCTCCCTAGAGAAAATCAGACACTTCTTCCCTTGAATTTGCGCCCCACTGCTGGAAAATACTTCAAATCTGCGCCCTAGCCTCCAAATACTGAGTGATGAATACCCTTGAATGGATAGAATGGAGAGGGAGGGATATTGCACCTCCTTGGCCAAGCTTGGACTAGGAACAGAGGAATTTTTCACCTCCTTGTTGGCCTCTAGGGTTTCTTGACTCAAAACCCTCAAAACATAAGCTGTAGAGCTCAAGTGATCACAATGAGAAAATAAACAAGAATGAGGAGTGAGGCGCCTCCTCTCTCTTTTATACCTCCCAATCTAATTCTGAGTTGAGTTTCTTTTTTTCTTTTTACTAAGGTTTTGATTTGAATTTTCACTTAAGTTACCTTCACCTTTTCTTTTCTTCTTGAAAGTCACTTTTTAATAAAATCATTTTAATTCCTTAAGTGACTTTTATTTCCTCAACGCCTTTTTACCCATGGGACTATAGTCTAGAGGGGTGACTAGACTACTTAGTCCATCTTTTTTATTGTCAAAGAGAGGGGGACATTACAGTCTCCCCTGCTGGAAATTGCTTGCCCACAAGCAATCCTAAACCTGCCTGTTGTATCACCTGTTCATTCTCCTAAGATGCATCTTCTATAGGTAGATTTTTCCATTTAACCAAGTATTCCTTGATGCTCCTGTTTCTTAGTTGTTTCGTCCTTACTTCCAAAATATCTTTTGGTATCAAGATCAAGTGCCCCTCCTCATCAATAGGTGGTAGCTCATCATTAGCTACGTCATGCTATCCCAAGGCTCTTTTCAAGCAAGATACATTGAAGACATTGTGAATTTTGCTTCCTTGGGGTAGTTCTAACTCATATGCCACTGACCCAACTTTCCTTTTCACTCTATATGGACCATAGAACCTTGGTTTTAGATTTTTTGTGCCCTTACTCTTAAGAGATGATTGTATGTATGGTTGTAGTCTCAAGTACACCAAGTCCCCTACCTCAAATGTACGCTCCACCCTATGTTTATCAACATACATTTTTTGTTGATTTTGTGACTTGTGCAAATGATATTTGAGTTCCTTGAGGATGTCTTGGCTCTCTTGTATCCATTCTTTAGCTATAGGAGCTCTGCTGTCTCCAGATACAATCTCAACGAAGGTGAGGGGTTCATAACTGTATAAATATTTAAAAGGAGACATGCCAATAGACATATGATGAGTAGTGTTGTAGCAATATTCTCCTAAATAAATCCATATGATGCATGCTTTTTGCTACCTCGATACATAATTGCGGAGATACCCCTCCACCCACTTATTCACAATATCAGTTTTCCCATATGTTTGTGGATGATAGCTAGTGTTGGGATTTAAAGTAGTGCCTACTAGTTGAAACAACTCCTGCCAAAAGATACTCATGAACATGTTGTCCCTGTCACTTACTATATTCTTGGGTAGCCCATGTAACTTGAAGACCTCTCTGAAAAACAGATCTTCAATCTGAGATGTGATGAAGTCCATGGAGATAGCAAATAAGTGTGCAAATTTGGTCAAATGGTCAACCCCCAAAAATATGCAATCCTTCCCTTGAGTTTTGGGAAGACCTGTAATAAAATCCATAGATACACTCTCCCATTTGTGCTCAGGAATATGGAGGGGTTGTAATAGACCCACATGATGTGTGTGCTCATCCTTGTTCTGTTGACAAAGGGTACATTCCTTGATATAACACATAACCTCTCCCTTCAATCCCTTCCAAGAAAACCTTTCCTTGATATGTCTATATGTTTTAAGGAATCCTTGATGACCTGCTAAGGAAGAATCATGGAATGATTGAAGCACTTTCCTTTTGAATGAGGATCCTGGAAACAAAAATATCCTTCCCTTGTAATAAATAACATCATCCATAATCCTGTACCTGTCATCCTGTATCTGTCCATCCATCAATTCACACACAAATTTGTTCTTTGAGTATTCTACCAATACGAGACTTCCAATCAACAAATATTCCCGACATAGAGTATGTTGAAGGCCTTCTGGATAAGGCATTTGCCACCACATTATTTTTCCCTTTGACATACTCAATGTCAAAGTTGTATGCTTGGATTTTGCTTACCCACTTTTGTTTCCTTTCATTAAGATCCTTCTGCACAAGGAAGTATTTGAGACTGTTATGGCCAATCCTGACCACAAATTTTGCTCCCGCTAGATATTGTCTGAATTTGGAAAGAACATGCATTATGGATAACGTTTCTTTGTCATAAATGGTGTACAACAGTTCAAGACCCCTCAATTTTCATCTCTCATAGGCAATAGGATGCTTATTATGCATGAGCACTACTCCAACACCTTCCCCAGATGCATCACACTCTAAAATGAAAGGTTGAGAGAAATCAAGTAAAGATAACACATGACAAGTACTCATAACTTTATTCATTTTCTCAAATGTTGACTAGGCTTCATCATTCCAGTCAAAGGCTCCATTTATGGTCAGATCAGTTAAGGGTGCAAAAAGTTGAGAGAACCCTTTGACAAGTTTTTTGTAGTAACTGCAGATGCCAAGAAAACTTTTAAGTTTTGTAAGCGTTCTAGTTGTGGGCCAATTAATGATAGCTGAATCTTCTCTTCATGTACCTGTACCCCTTTTTCTCCAATAATGTGTCCCAAGTAGAGGACCTCTGTCATTCCAATATCAAATTTTGATTCTTTGGAATATAGAGACTGCTCCTCCATAATGCTCAAAATGTGGTCCACATGTTTGAGATGCTCTTCCCAAGTTTTGTTGTAAATTAGCAAATCATCAAAAAAGACAAGCAAATATTTCCTTAGTTGCTTGTTAAACACATGATTCATGCAAGATTGAAAGGTAGTTGGCACATTGCTAAGACCAAAAGGCATAACAAGGAATTCATAGTGTCCAAAATGGCATCTGAAGGCTGTCTTGTGTATGTCTTGCTCCCTCATCCTGATTTGATGGTATCCAGAGTGCAAATCAATTTTGGTGAAGTATACTGCCCCATGCATTTCATCCAATAGTTCATCTATTCTGGGAATGGGGTATATGTTCTTGATGGTTCTCTTATTCAATGCTCTGTAATCTTAGCACATGCACATAGTTCCATCCTTCTTTTTGACCAACACAACTGATAATGTGGATGGGCTTGAACTTGGTCAGATATGCCCCATGGCTAGTAATTCTTTGATGGCACTTTCTATCTCGTCCTTGTACTTCTTGGGATGTCAGTAAGGGGTAGTGATGACTGGTTTGGCCCATTCTTCCAATTCTATAATATGTTCAAACCCCCTGTCTGGTGGTTGCCCTGGAGGAATAAGCTCAAAGACCCTTTTATGCTTGTGGAGGATCCTTTGTATGTATAGAGGGTATTGTTTATTTGTCCCATAATTTTTGTCCATGATGAAGCATTCAACTGCAAAGACTATCTCTTCTTGCCTAAATATGGCATGCATTTTCTTGGCTGTCACCAGTCTAGGAGAATCCCTTGTCATACCTTTAAGTGTGACTCTTTTTACTTCTTCTGTGTTGAAGGAAATTTCCATGGTTTTGTAATTAGTGGTGATTGGCCCCAAGGTGCTAATCCATTGCACACCTAAAATGATATTCGTGTATGGAATGTCCACCACATAAAATTCATGTATAAAAGTGTATCTTCCCAATGTCAAGCTCATCTATGGAATGTACCTGTCACAAGCAATAGTGCGCCCTCCTGCCACTTCAACCAAGAAGCTTGAAAATCAACTGTAGGGATATGCCTCCTCTATACCATAGCCATGTCAATGAAGTTATGAGAAGCCCCACCATCTATCAACATTGTTTCCTTTTGTCCTTGTACAACTCCCTTTATTCGAAAGGTGTTAAATTTAGGAACCCCACTCATAGAGGCAATGATGACATTTTTTAGTCCTACATCAGGGGGTAAGGATGCCCCACTACCTTGCGCATGCAAGGCTTCATATTCCTCCTTGTGGCTGGTCTTCATAGTATGGATAACTCCATGCCCTTCCTCATTTGTCTCCTCTTCACTGTTAGATATCACTTCTGTGTAGTGAATTGTTCCCTTTCCCAAACACCTATGACCTGGCTTCCAAGGTTCTTTGAAAGTGAAGCAAAGTTGTTTCCTTCATAAATACCTTCTTGTGGCTTCATCCAACTACCCCTTTCCTTTTTCCATTGGCCTAATTCCATGACCCCTAGAAATGATAAGAGGTTTGGGTGTGAATATGTTTTTATTTGTTTCCCCAACTAGATCTCCAGTGCCCTCAATAACATCTTGCAAGGTCACATGCTTAAAATCCTTAACCCATCCTCTTACTGGTTCAATCAATCCATCTATAAAAAACATAAGTAATCTAGATTTTTCCATATCCGGAACCATCACTGATACTCTTTGAAACTCCTCAATAAAGGCCTCAACTGAACCTTTTTGCTTAAGCTGTGTAAGCTCCCTGCAATGACGATTTGGGTCTCCTTTGTCAAACTTGTCAATGAGCCTTTGCGTGAATTCTTGATAAGAGGTGATGCATCCATTGTCCAAGGTGGTTATTCCATGGAACCACCATTCATGTGCCTTCCCCATCAGATATAAAGTTGCAAACTTGATAGCTTCTCTTTCCTCCATAGGATTCAATTGGAGGTAAGCATCCATATTTTGCACCCATGTTGTAACCTAGATGTGATCCGATCCATCAAAGGTGGATAACTCCATTCTTCTAACCCTTTGTCCAAGCTCACTAACATCTTTGTAGTGCTCCTTGGATATCCTTTATTCAACTGGAAATACTCCTCCATAGAAACCTATCTCCTGAATAATGTGTTCATTGCATTGTATTCCCTTTCTGCATTTTCCCACTCATCACCCAAACTTTTTGAATCCAAGGCATTAAATTCCCTCCTCTGTGTATCTAAGAAGGTAGGCATGTACGACCTAGGGGTGGTCCTGCTAGTTGTGTGAGATGGAATTTGTATTCCATCATTTGGCCCATGCTCCCCCACATGACCTATATGTATGGAATCCTCATCGTTTCCATTTCCCCCACGAAATCCACCAGCATCATGAATTCCACAAAACAAGCATGGGTCTTTACCATGTCTTTGTTTGATCAAATATTGAGAGAGAATACCCTAATGTTTACTATGTTCTTCCAACAAAGCTATCATTTTTTCTTTCCCTCTTTTCAAACTAGCAAAGGATAGTTTAAGTTCTTTCTACCCCAAAGATATGTGGTTTTTCATTTTCTCAAGGTTGCGCTACATAGATTCCTAACTGTTCTATAGTGAATTATGCATTGTCTTTGCTACCTTTTCACCCAAAATTTCGGCCTCTTCAGATGTAGCATTTTATATTTCATGAGTCTCTCCCATATTGACTTCCAACTCTTCCCCTTCCAGAATACATGTACTGGTTGTCCCCCACGACCTCTTCTCCCGATCATCTGTATTTTTCACAGGACGACGAAGGAAGTTCACTCTGATACCATTGTAATGTTCCCAAGCAATTTTGTCTAGGAACTAGGGTTTTCTATTTATTGTTTTGTTTTGTAGGTTTTTATTACAAAAAGATGTGTTGAAGTGTTTTGCTAAGTTTTATTGCATAGATGACATCACAACAAGTATGGAACACAAGATAATGAAGAAAATACACAAACAAAGATAGCAAGCTTCAGATCTGACCTTTATTTAATAATATAAGTGATATTCATACATGTATCTGCAGATCTGGTGCAATATAGAAAGATATAGAGCCTCCTGGAGGTTCCCCAATTGAATATGGATTATTACAAGATCAATGTGTTTCCCTTTACAGCTGGAATCCTCAGATCTGATCTAGTAACTCTTTGTGTGTCTAAATATGGGATTGGTACGACCCTGGCTAGATGGATAAACTCAATATTTCAGACCTTTAGTCAATGACCTTCAAATAGATCCAAAATACAGTCAAAATGTAGATCAAGTGCCAAGTATATGGATGGGAGAAAGATAGGTTTAAAAACCTTGAGTCCTCCTCCAGATATCTAAGCCTCCTCATTGAGAGTTGTGCCCTCCTTCAGAAATTCGACCAAGCCACCAAAAATCATATAATAAGAGAAACCATGAAGTAAAGTTTGCACAAGGGTGCTAAGACCCTAGCAATGAACCCTGTAAAAGGTGGAAAGGCTGATCTAACCTCCCTAGAGCAAATCGAACACTTATTCCCTTGGAGTTGTGTCCCGTTGCTGGAAAATACTTCAAATCTATGCCCTAGCCTCCAAGTCCCGAGTGATGAATACCTGTGAATGGATAGAATGACGAGGGAGGGATATTGCACCTCCTTGGCCAAGCTTGGACTAGGAACGAAAAAAATATTCACCTTCTTGTTGGCCTCTAGGGTTTCTTGACTCAAAACCCTCAAAAAGTAAGTTGTAGAGCTCAAGTGATCACAATGAGAAAATAGACAAGAATGAGGAGTGAGGCGCCTCCTCTCCCTTTTATACCTCGCAATCTGATTCTGAGTTGAGTTTCCTTTTTTATTTTTACTAAGGTTGTGATTTGATTTTTCACTTAAGTTACCTTCACCTTTTCTTTTCTTCTTGAAAGTCACTTTTAAAAAAAATCACTTTAATTCCTTAAGTGACTTTTATTTCCTCAACCCCCTTTTACCCATGGGACTATAGTCTAGAGGGGTGACTAGACCACTTAGTCCATATTTTTTATTGTCAAGGAAAGGGGGAAATTACATCATCGAACATCCAGACGAGGTAGGCTCTTGGTCTTGTCTTGTTAGCATTTCATTTATATAACATACTTGGGATTAGAGTTGATTTCTACATGTCATTCCATCTGTTGTGGTTTACCCCTTGCCATAGTGATATTTTCCTTGTAACAAAATTGACAACCATACTGGGGATTGATATTCTTTTTTGGGGTTTGGAGTGTTTTTCTCCTTGATTTTCTCTCTCTTAGCTGGAGTTTCCTTGTCGCATGTTGCTTAACAACCTATTTTTACTTTGCATTTGAGTTTCATGGCTTAACCCTTGCCCTAGCACTGTTTTACTGGGTATACACATTTTTTCCCTTGACAAACACGTATATATGTGAGATGTCTTCCTTTAGGGTGCATATATACACGATTTTTTCTCAAACAATCACGTACATAAACTCTTCAGTCTTGTTGGCTAAGTTTGGTGTTTGTTGGGCGAGTTTGGTTGGTTGTTGAGTCTTCTTGGGTCTCTGTCCTGACTGTTAAGTGCTTACAGAGTGATAAGAAGCCTTTTTATTGTTGAATTTTTTGAGCGATATTCTTTCTTATCATCTTTTTCATTGGTTTTCCTTACACATTGGTTTGAGTGTCTTCTTCTTGGTGTCTTGCTTGGCTTGCCACTTTTTGCTTGCAGTAAGGCCTGCCTACGAAGTTGCTATTCAGTCCTTGCAATTTATTTTCTTTATATCGAAAATACATAAATATTTTCTTATTTTTCATTATGGAATTTTCACTTTTGATTACATTGCATTGATTTTGACACATGTGGAGAGATTGCATTTCATTGAAATTGTAGAGATTTCATTGGAAAAATTGCATTTAGAAGCATGCCATCTCTTTGAAATTCAAGACTAGTGCTTAACAGTGTTTTTATATTTGCTTATTTTTATATGTTGAGTCGTAATACCATCAGTTTCATGACCACACCTATTGAGTAAGCAGAAGCCATTAAAATTAATGTTGTTTAATTAAAATTGAGAATAAACGGTTTTATTTTTCAGGGTGCACAAACAAGTATAGGACATAGGGCCTTGGAATAAGATTTTGTGAGTAAACTTCTCCAAGGCTATTAAACTAAACATATGTGTTTGACCAGGGAGTGGTGAAACCCATTGTGTAATTAGTGACGTCAGGAGGCTCCGCTCACACCAGAGTTAAGCACGAGGTCGCACAAATTTGGTTGCAGAGATAGCCCTCTAATACCTTCTTAGCATCAGAGATATTTCTGGGGTTCTATTCATATTTTGTGGTCTTGATAGTACCTTTACCTTCACGAGAGGAAATTCTTTCAAGATTTCAGGCTTTGTTACCCTGCCCATACAGTGTACCGGACTTGCGACTATTCTCCTGCGCATTGATTATATTGTGGTGACTCTAGTTGCTTGACATAGGTAGCCACATAAGTTACTTGCAGGGCTTATTCTGTAGGTACCCTAAGTCATACAAGGGTCGGACAACACACAACCTTTATGAAGGATTACCTCTCCAGGGGGATTTGATCAACTGAGATGTTAATCCCACGAGATCCCTTATAATTGATTATGATACCTCCAATCTTTTGAAGGGAGTCTCAGGACCCTCTTGAGAGAGACATACCTATTCTAGTGAGGGGGGGGCCCTTTTCAACCATTATATCTGGTTTGTGTGCATTGGCCCCTTTTTCTTTATTTTGGTGTGCTCTTTGATTATTAATTGGCCCTAGGATTTGGTTTTATATATTGAGTCTTGAGTCATCGTGGATAAAGACCAGCCTCCTCGAAGGTCTGGCTGTTTGTTGAAGTTACCACTGCATCTTGATTCTTTACCGAAGTTTCCTTCTAAAAGGGGTAAAGTTAATAAACATGGTACATATATCTCCACCTCCCATACTTGTGATCATCCAATTATGAGTATTGAGTCAAAATCGAACGTCACACAGAGTCCCTCGACTCTTATATCTTCTGTGATTAGTGGGATCCCTTTGACTCCTTCATCCTCAACGGTGGGGGTGTTGGAGATCCCTGCCTCTAGTGCTACCCAACTTGTGGGTTCTACTCGAACCATAGGAACGAACCCTTTCGGATATATTTTTGGTATGCCAGGTCACAATTCTCAGTCAATATCTTCGGTCTCTAATCCATTTTCTTTTGGTATTCCCAACATGACGTCTCAACTCTCATCCTCCATTCCAGCGGCTAATGCGAATCCTAGTTTTGGACCTGGGGGCATGAGTCCTCTGTATTCTCCTCTCTCATTTGGTGGAGGCCATATTCCCCAAATGAATCCTACAATTGGAGGTTGGCCTCCTCTTTCCTTTGGGCCTAATACTAGTCTCAATGCTCATGGATGAAGTGCTCAACTGGGTGGACAATTCACTTCCCCTACTCTGTCCTTTATCCCCTCTTCCTCCATGCCGATTCCGACAATCAAATTTATTATGGCAAATCCCCCTCTATTCTCCGGAGTTCCATCTGGAGGGAGTCAATTTCATACTATGGAAAACCCCCAGCCCAGAGCTCCTTCGGTTGGGGGCAATGTATATAACCCTGATCATGCCACCTCCGTGGGTATGGTTCCCATACAAATTTTTATGAATCAGTTTGGAGGAGGATATTGTTTATTAATTGGGTTGGTTGTCATTGATGTCAACCCTTGAAGAAAGTTCGGTAGCGAATTCCCGTAGCACAAAGCTTTGGGTAATGGACCCAAGCTTGTTTGATGTATAATGGTATGAGTTTTGATATATTTTTAGGTAAGACTATTCTAGA
>JZKD02S0163356.1:159395-174403 GCA_000966675.3 Picea glauca | reverse complement strand
TTGAAGCCCCAAAAGGTCAAAGAAGTCAAAGTGCTTGCAAAGAAGAAATTATTTAAATAATAAAGTGAAGTGACAAAGTCAAAGAGGATTATTTAAACAATAAAGTGAAGTGACAAAGTCAAATATGATTATTTAAATAATAAAGTGAAGTGACAAAGTCAAAGAGAATTATTTAAATAATAAAGTGAAGTGACAAAAGTCAAGGAGGATTATTTAAATAATAAAGTAAATGGAGAAATTTTTAATTATGGAAAGTGGTTATAAGAAGGTTAACCCTAAAGTGGCTATTGGATATATGGACAAGTGGAAAATTGAGAAAAGTTGGACATAGGTGACTATGTGGACAAAGTGGTCTAGAAGATGCTTCTAAGGAAGCTACATGAAAGTATAAATAAGAGGCAAGGCTCTCTCATTTCAATTACACTTGAGAATATTGAATATATATAGGTGACTAAGGTAACCAAAGGATATCTAAGCCACATTTCAGAGGGAAGGTGAAGTAAAGAAGGCCGTAATTCAAAGGAGGATAAATTCTTTTGATGATGCTTTCTAAGGTATGTTATTTACAGGTCATCTCACCATTTTCGCAATAACTTTTTTTATAGAATGATTCAGATCATGAAATTGGGAGTCAATTGAGGAAACATATCCAAGTAGCTATGGTATGAATTTCAACTTCTGGGTCGTTGTATTTTTGGAGTTACACTTCGTGGAAAATAGGGTTTGTGGCTAGTCCTGAAACTAGTCTAAAACATGTGTTTCAGGTAAAAATGTCATAAATTCTTCATAACAGATCCAAATTCAGTAAAACCAAATGTGTTGGTTAGATTATATTATGTAGTATTCCATGTACAATTTTCATATCCATACAACAAATATTCCGCGCGGGGCATGCTCTACAAGTTCACTCTCTAGAATAAGTCAGAATTCAACAAGGTATGCCTTTTTTTCTATAACTCCTTTTGTGAGAGGTTCCAAGTAGTGACACCAGGAGGAATTGCATAAAACTCACTAAAGAACATTATGTACTATTTTCAAATCTTTATTCATTACAGGTACATAGTTATGATTATTTCAAGTTAGGGTTGCTGACTAATCCAAAACTAGTCATGTGAGACTAAAGTAAAGTTTGATGAAAATACTAGTCTCTTGTTGTTAAAGTTAAGGAAGGTTTGCAGGTATGTGATCATATACACCAAGTCTATTACAGAGTTACAAATCAGATTTGGATGATGAAGTTGATGAGATATTTTGGTTGAGGTTGAGGTACAGGTTGGTGCATGATTGATGCACTTGTTTATGGTACGAGTTGATTACAGGTTGAGGTACAGGTTGATACATGGTTGATGCATGGTTCAGGTTATTGGTATAGGTTGTTTGGTGCAGGTTGATTGATACAAGTTTACAACAATATATCTCACAATGATAATGTGACAGTGGTTCCATCATTCTACTTATACATCAGGGCAGTTGGACGGGGCAAGGACAGGTGGTTGTAGCCACCTTCAAGTTGTAGCTAGGGAACATAGGGGGTTGTAGCCTCCTTTTGGTTGTAGCAAGAGAATTGGGGATTTGGAACTTCCCTCAGGTTGTAGCCTGAGAAACTAGGGGGTTAGAGCCTCCTTCCAGTTGCAGCTGGAAAAAGAGGAAGTAGGTGCTTCCAATGAATGTAATTCTTCAAGACATATAAGAAAAAGAATTTTGTGGTTTTCTCCCGCTTTGGGTTTCCACGTAAAAACACTGGTGTACTATGTATGTGTATGATTTTTCATTTGTTCATTGTTTATTTACTCTGCAAATATTGGATGATAATGTTACATTGATATAACACTTGCATTATATGGTTAAAAAGGATTAGATTTCTCTATTACTGATTCACCCCCCCTCTCAGTAATCCAACAATTATCCTATCGGACAAGGCCATGGAATATACCAAAACCCTGGATGGATTGCAATCCCTCATCCCCAATCTTTCCTTGGAGCATGGGATCAGACGTCGTAACCCCATCTCCATTTTCTGGCCATGCTTAATTTGCAAGATTTGTCAAAATTAATGAATGATCCTATGCATCACGATCCATTATGCCCCCCCGTGCCCACCAAACTTCCTTCGAACATTCCAAAATTCAAAGGCAAGACTGGTGAAGATCGAGGTGATCATGTCACTAATTTTCATCTTTGATACTCATTTAACTCTCTGAATGACAATTCTATTCATTTGAGGTTATTTCAATGCACCCTCATGAGGGTCGCCGCAAAATGGTACATTAAGATACTAGGGGGAACATACAGAAACTTTAATCATATGGTTTTGGTCTTTCTCAACCACTTCCAGTTGTCGATTCATTACGATGTCGACATAGAAATTTTGTCGACCCTCTGCCAAGATAAAGCCACACATATCTCAGATCATATCCAAGAGTGGTGTAGACGAAATAGGTTGATCAAAGCCTACATTCCTCCAGAGTTTTTGTTGGAGTGGTTCTTTAAGTCCTTATTGCCTTAAATTTTGAAGGATGTCTCTACATCCAGAGTAACATCTGAGGAAGAAGCTATTTTCAAACACCATCAATTGGACCTCATATATGCTCAATATGGGATGTTGTATGAAATTATTCCTGACATGCCACGGTCGAACTATGACCATAGACAAAATCCAGGGCCTCATGTCGATGGCATCATAGGCTCTACAAATGCTAATTCTATAGACTTGGTGACAAACTAGTTGAAATATTTGTCTCTAAGCCAGTCTATAGTAGGAAAAGCTTCGACTTCGTCCTCCACTCCCACTTAGTCGATGGATGTGCATTATGTATAGTCATCGGCTAACCCAAACGGTAACCAAAAACCAGGAAGGAATAAAAGGAAAGGACGAGGTAATAATCGTAAGGTTGGGGAAAATAATAATAAAGCCAAGCGCAACACTAACAATAATAGATCGAATAATAATGTTGGTGAGGGAAAGAAAGAAAAATGGAAGGTGAAGTTTCATTTTAAACTTTGTAAAGATGATCACCTTACCCACCTATGCCCCAAAATCGAGTAAGCCTCGAGGCTCTTATCACATCCGTCCATTGTGCTGACAAATCTGTTTTTGCATAATCAACACATGGCCTCAGGGACCCCAAACACCAAAAATGCATCAAACAATAGTCAAAACCCATTGACTCATGAAGGTGGCCATCTATGTGTCAATATGGTCAAGTCTCATATTGATGTAGCCACTCGATCTCATGATTACAGTTCTTCACACACCATTGTAGGTCCAAAGTCTCCTCCTCCTCTGGAAATACTCCTGCATATCGAAAAGCCAGATCCTCTGCCTTGTATTTCGAAAGGAGTATTAAAGTGTTTTGCCCAAAATCCTAATTCCAGAGCCACCAAGAACTATTCGATTGTTGAAGATATGGGCCAAACCCCTTGTGCAATGTCGACTTTTGAGGTGATGCAGACGTGTCCTTCACATAGGAATTCCTTGTTATCTGCATTAGGTTCTCTAGACCCATGTGGCTCAAAGGTTACCAAGTTTGGTGTCACAAATGTTAGGCCTCGCTTACCTTACCATGTGGCATTTCAAATCCATGTGAAGTACACAAATTACCATCAAACAGACTGTAATTGATGAAGGCATTGCGACGTACGTGATGTCCCTAACCTATTGGAAATCCATTAGATCTCTGACTCTATCCTAATCTATGACTATGTTGACAACATTTGATGGGCGTTCGTTTTGACCCCACAAAATTCTTCTCGCTTTTCAGGTCTAGTTAGGTGGAAAGATAGTGGAGGTTGACGTCGAGGTGGTTGATGTGCCCCTCGACTATAATTTACTACTAGGGAATAATTGGACTTATTCCATGGAAACCGTCATGTTGTCGGTTTTCCACACTTTATGTTTTCCTTGTGAAGGGAAAATAGTGACGATTGATTAGTTTTCCTTTACGCACGCTATTCCTAATGAATCCTTTGGACCTTTGGTCCCTGTGATAGACAATTCTCAGCATGCAATTTAGGATGTTGGTGTCAAAATGTATTCCTCTAGGATGGGTAGCTTTGATTTCATGGCACAAATTCACCACATTCATGACATTTCTAGTGAGTCTTCATTGTCGATGAGGTTTGTTCCTTTTTGTACTTCGTATTTCAATGATCCTTGGACCCTACCTTCCCCAACTATGTAATACAAAGGTCAGTCTCACATTGGGATGGAAATGCCAATGTCAGCGAAAATTTTTGTGTATCAGTCTATTCTTGATGCTAACTGCTAACCCAGATCCTTCCTCCTCGCAGATGGACGAGGTGGATCATGTTCTAGAGCTCGTATGGGCCGTTCAATCATCTTGTTCGCATGATTTCCTCGATGATACTTTACCTTTAGATGAATCCATATTAGAGGCCATGTATGGTCCTGATAGGCCTTGGGACGATATGCATCATCACTCATATTTCCTCCCAGATCTTGTTAAGATTGAACATGATGAATTTAGATCTACCTTGAGTGAGATGGTTGGTCACGCTATGGTTCCATTAGATACACATGGTATTTATGCCGAAGGAAAAATGACGGATATTTCTCCTACTGTCATGATTGACATCTCTCGTATGACAAGAAAAATTGAGAATGTATATATCGATGCAGATTGTTTACCTAAAGAAATTCAGGTCTACAACGATCTCTTCAAAGAGTTTCATGATGTATTCGCTTGGTCGTATGAAGAGATGCCAAGGATTGACCCCAACATTGTCTAACATGAGATTAAAACCTATCCGGATGCTAAACTTGTTCGACAATGTCTTAGAGCTGTTAATCCTAGGAAGGACCCTGTTATTAAGGCTGAGGTAGAGAAGCTACTTAATGCTAGACCTAATTCCCTTGACTGAATGGGTGTCCAACCTCGTTCACGTAAATATAAATAAAGGAACCATTCTCGTATGTATGGATTTTCGAGACATGAACAAGGCTTGTCCTAAATATAACTTCATGACTCCTTTCTTTGACCCGATTCTTGACAAGTGCGTGGGAAGCAAAGTCTTTTATTTTATGGATGGATTTTCAGGGTATAATCAAATTCAAATAAAACCCGAGGATCAACATAAGATGACGTTTATTTTTCCTTGGGTTAATTTTTCATACCGAAAAATGCCTTTCGACCTTAAAAATGTCGGAGAAACCTTCCAGTGTGCAATGACCTTTGTTTTTCACAATCTCAAGCATATTGTCGAAGCTTACCTAGATGATATTTCTGCTCACTCTCGCAAGAGAGTAGATCACTCCGATCACTTTCAATTAGTATTCGAGAGATGTCATTACTATCGCATTCGGTTGAACCCTCACAGGTGCATATTCTGCTTTATTTCTAGACATATTTTATGATTCTTAGTGTCTGATCATGGGATCATGGTAGATCCTATGAAGGTTGAGGAAATAATTTGATTGCCTCCCTTGCACAACATTAGACAACTTCAAGGTTTACAAGGGAAGGCTAATTTCCTATGTCTATTCATAGTGAACTATGCCAATTTGACTAAGGGTTTCATGCATATTTTGAAGAAGGATACTCTATTTATATGGGATGAGTGAGGCCAAAAATCCTTCGATGCTCTTAAGAAAGCTTTGGTATCGACACCTTTGTTGAAGCCTCCAGACTATAGTAGAGACTCTTTTCTTTATATCACCACGTCCGAAGGGATGATTGGTATGGTTTTGGCTTAGGAGGATGATGAGCTCCATGAGAACATTGTCTACTATCTCAGTCGAAACCTAGTCGGTCCTAAACTTAAATACTCTCACGTAGAGAAACTAACCTTGGCCGTTGTACATGCGGTTCAAATATTATGACATTATATATTACTTTGAAAAACTACCATAGTTGCAGATATCAATCCATTTCAATATGTCCTCACCAGGCATATCATAGGGGGGAAACACAATAAGTGGATTTTTATTTTGCAAGAGTTTGATCTCAATTTCGCTTCGACAAAGTCTAAGAAATCACTAGTTTTTGTTGAGTTGATATCGGACTTCACTCAACTAGATGAGGAAATTTTTTATGAGGATTTGTTCGCAGACGCACATATATTCCTTATCTCATCTTTAGACCCCTGGTATGAAAACATTCTAATTTATCTTCAAACCTTGAAGCTACCCCAACATCTGTTGAGAGACGATCGACGACATATATGTCATCAGGGTAAAAACTACCTTATCATCGGTGACACTTTGTATTGTCGAGGAGTAGATAATATTTTATGTCGTTGCTTGAATCACGAGGAATCTGAATCTATTCTCAATGACTGCCACATTGGGGCTTGTGGTGTTCATTTATCAGGGCTTGTGACAACCCCAAAAATATTATGAGCTGATTATTTTTGGCCATCAATTTTTAAATATTGTGTTGAAGTGGTCAAGAAGTGTCACCCTTGCTAGGTGTTTGCTCGGAAAATGCACTCACACACAATCCTTCTTCACCCAGTTATCATCGTTGGTCCCTTCACCAAGTGGAGGGTAGATTTTATGGACTGTAACCCAACTTCAGCTGGGGGGAACCAACATATTATTGTGGTCGTGGATTACTTTACTAAATGGGAAGAGGCCATGCCTACTGTTAAATCCGATGGTAAGAGTGAAACTTTCTTTGTATTCAACCAAATTATAGCCTGGTTCGGAATCCCAAGAGAGATTGTCATTGATCATGGAAATCATTTTCAAAATGAAATGATGAAAGAGTTAGCATCAAAACTGGAGTATAAGCACAATCATTCTTCCCTTTCTTATCCCCAAGGAAATGGACAAGTAGAGGCAGTGAATAAATCTCTCAAGACCATCTTGCAAAAAACTATTAGCCAAAGTAAATATGAATGGCATATGATGCTTTACCCTACACTTTGGGCATATCGAGCCTCGATAAACACTTCCACCAATTTCTCTCATTTTCAGTTAGTACATGGCGTGTTGTCAATTCTTTCAATTGAATGGGAAATCCCTTCCCTCAAGTTGGAAATTGAGCTCCTACTTGACACATCCGATCTTGAAGAACGCCTCATACACTTGGAGCATCTCGATGAGTAGTGTTAAGATGCCTCTACAACTATCAAAGTGAATAAACGATTTGTCAAGGTTCAGTATGATAAGTTTGTCTATCCTCGACAACATGCTAAGGGTGACTTGGTTATCATTTATTACCAAGCCAAATAACCGTTGGGGGCAGGCAAGTTCAACCCTATCTTAGACAAAGGAGCCTATGAATTGGAAGATTATGAAGGGAATATGTTGGATGAGCCCAAAAATGGGCTCTACCTTAAAAGGTATTACGCTTGATCCCTAAAGCTTGGGCGTAACCTTTTGTATACTAGTGTATATACATATTTTCATTTGTGTCATCAATTTATTTATCAATTTTTCCCTTGGTTGGAATATGTCAACATAGTCTTCAATTTACTTAGGATTCACAGACGATGCCAGTCGTCATACGTGGAACATGGCTTCCGCCACTTGGGTCATTTACTCACCCAAGGGCCAATTGGTGTCTTTAGGTGGCGTTCGTTTGGAGCCATCAACGAATAATGTGGCCGAGTATAGTGTTGTTACAACGCTATTACTCGACGCCATTTCACATGGTTTTCAGTATTTAGAGGTTCGCCTGGACTCCCAGTTTTCTTATGCCAGTTGAACGACATTTATCGTGTGCGAAATCCTACTCTACTCCGATGATTCCTATGGGTACGAATTTTGGAATGATACTTTGATTTTCTTACTTAGAATCACATACCTAGAAGTTCTAATCATATATCCGATGCATATGCTAATTATATTTTAGATTGGCATTTGTCACATAACTAAGTAAAGAAAACACTTTCCTGCATATACACATTTTAACATATATGAGTAAATCTGAAGACCATTTTTTTTTTTTTTATATTTCATCCTTTTGAGTTCAAAAAATATGGTGTCATAGTAAAAAATGGGGCTCACACCCTCAATATATATATATATATATATATATATATATATATGGCTGGTATATAATATGACCATTGAATCTACGCCTATGGCGCCATATGTGTATCACGATAGCACACTATGAAGTTTTCGAGAAGCCGAAAGAGTTTCACCCATGCATGGGGTACACCCACCACCTATTGCTGCATCGCCTCTGGCAGATCCTCCACTTGAACCATAGAAATCTTGTGCGTCAATAGAGATAGGTTCCCATGCACATTCTACATCACTCTCTCTATGTCTCTGCCCGCTTTCTCATATCCTTGGCCCCTCCTTCGATGTTTTTGGAATCCCTCTGGCCGTCGCGGACATACATCTGTGTAACAAAGCAATTGTTAGTACTTTAAACCATACAAAAATATTTGTGTTTTTTTTTATTTTTTATTGAAAAAACACAAAAAATGAAATATATAAAAACTTCTCTTACCAATATCACCATAGGTGGAACTTGGTGGTAAAGGCATGTATGGATCCCCTCTGTAGTTGATCCCACCATAAGGGTAGTCGTCAATGGCTATGACCTGTTAGTGCCACCAGAAAAAGAACTCAACATTGTAGGGGGTTGGCACCCTACCACCTCCTAGCCTCCTCATCATGTCGGTCCACTGTGACATGGATGGATCACACTGTCCATGTGTATTAGTCTCTACTCTAGGGCTCAAGCTTGGAACCCTATGGATGAAAACACAAAATTTCTCATTTTTCCTTGTTTGCAATAAGTCAACTGGCTCTTCATGTTAGCCAACAGTGAGGCACACCAGTCATAAACAATGTGTCTCAAACACTCCACCGCATATAACATGAGTGACCTTGATTCCTAGTGAAATGAGTTTGACCCCAAAATCCATGTGAGTACAAGCACAACGATCTTTGAGCTCAGGTTCTCGATTGCCCTGATTGGGAGTTGGATCTCTACTTTATCTGCGCTTGCAACACAGTGGGTGGAAATGTACTCCTCCATAGTCATACCATCCCCAGCCCCTTGAGTCTTGATATTCACTACCTTGCCTTGGCAAGACAATCCTGTGATGAAGGATATATCATCCACTTCAATCCCCAATGGTTTCCCATCGAGGTTGAAGGAATTTGTCTCCGGATCCCAGTAGTTTACTAGCGACTGGAGTAACCTCACTTGATCCCTCATTCCCTTGAAAGTCCAAAATTTATAAAGGCCACATCTCTTTAAATCTTGTCTGGCCCTTGAATCCCTTCCCACTATTACATCTATCTCTTCATGCTCCCTCTCCCTCCATTCAATCACCATCCTACAAAGGAGAAACCATTTTTTGAGTTAAAACCTTTCAAAATGTTGTTCATGGACTTGTACATGGGCTAACTTGGTAAGATTCGTGTATAGGGTCAAATATACACGTGTAGGATTCTCTTTTCCCATGTATATGGGGTCATATACGCAACCTGATGAACTGTTTCTCATGTACAACCTAGTTTCCATGTTACGCTCTCTAATACTAAAAACTTGGGGCCTAAAATTGAAGTTTAAACCATTGAAGTTGAAGTATAGGGGATGGGCGCTTTCTTGGTCTAGACGGTTGTTGATTTCGTTGATCGTAGCTCCCGCAATCGACACTTGAAGATCATGAGGAAAATGACCTAAATGCACTATGTGGGTGAAAAAACTCAAAAGGTATGGTAAAATGGTTTATTTTTACTATTAGTAGAATATTTTTACCCACTTTCTATAGTTTTGCTAATTTTTGACCTTATGGACTAATAGTGCAGTGGAAAGACTTGGTTTTTGGTGGTTTTGTCCAGGATTTTTTACAGTTTCTAGCATCATACCGCCCGTTCATGCCTTCGGCATGTATATTCTTTCACCGACATATAGGACAGTTTTTCACTCCATTTTTCACTCTTGCATCATCGCATGACCATGATTCATACACCTTAGGTACGAACCCATTTATTAGAAACACACAACTTTCTTACTACTGCTAGAAGTGTCGTTATTAAGTGGTAGAGGCTTACCAAACAAGGGTTCCCTAGTTAGAAACTTTGTGCCATTTGGTGCCCATGCATAAGTTATTCCATAGGATCGGGAGTTCCTTATAGTTCCGATATGAATTTGCATTAAAATCCGATATTCTTACTCACAAGCATTCTGATCTTTACCTATGGGACTACCCTCAAGTCTTGGTTAAGCTCTTTTCCGACTCTCGAAAAAATGAAAAGATTGTCGAGTGAACTTGTCTCTTTCACACTCGTTAAATGGATTTGAAAGGATGTCTATTTGGTATAAGTTTAACCCTTTTCCAGAACAAGTACATTGCTTATGAAAAAGGAATACTCTAGTCACCATTAGCTAGAAGAGTTCTCCTGGGTATTATTTTATACTTTTTCGGGCCTAGGGGACTAAATCTATGAAAAAGGACATTCTTTGGAGTTAAGTTGTAATCACATTCCATCATATTGCTTGCAGTATTGAGCCTATTTTCGGTTCCCACTTTCTTGTTATAAGCCTCTTACCTCAGTAATTTGCATCACTAGCCACGCAAAGCCTTCTATATATCCTTTGCATCTTGACACCCTGTACCCTAAGAGGAAACATCCCCTCGAGTGTCCATGCCCCGCATGCACTTCCTTGCATTGAGCATAGGTATGTTACACTTTTTGGAGCTAGTTTCTTACTTGCGACACTCGTTTCCTCTCTTGTATCATAACACTTATTTTCCTATGAAAAAATAAAAAAAGACGGGCGAGAAAAGAATATTATCCCATATCGGCAGCGGTCATGTCGCCTTTGAACATAGCACAAACTTTTGAGTCCACTTTCATCCAAAGTTTGGGTTTAACATGACCTTAGAAAGTTGAGCCAATTACTTAGAGTTTACTCCTCTGACTGGTATTCTTCCAGTCTTTATGGAGATTTTGTTGATGCCTCCTGCATCATGGAGTTTTATCATCAAGTCTATGATGCCTGAGTTATCCATATGTATCATGCTCTTGTTCAAGGGATGTCTATAAGCCCGTGTCAACCATTTCTCAGAACTATTGACTTTGTATGTCGGTCATACCCTCAATGTATCTCAAAGTCACATGAAGTTGTATTCCTACCATGCACCCCATTCCTACTTTCATTATGGGTAGGTAACCTTGAACCCAACAGTTGACATCTCCTCATTGATCGTTGACTGGGGGGTTTCCCTTGTGTTCGATGACAAGAAATCTATTCACACATTGGGATTCGTGCAGTGTCTTGGATTCCATTAGCCTTATTGGTGCTTTCCTTGCCTTTGTTGACAAGTTTCCTTATTTGATACTATTCATAGGATCTCTTTCATGCACTACTTACATCTAGTGCATGCGAGGGACACACATGGTCATTGGTTCGTGAACCTCCTATTCGTCTAAGCTCATCCTAATCATCAAGATATTGCTTTGTACCTTGTGTTGAATGATGAGAGATTCCCTAATTCTCTCCTTTCAACGAGCCTCCTTCCATCGAATTCAACTCATCTATTCTGGAAATGAAACCTAGAGTCCTATGAGTACCTAGAGGCTTGTAGTCATTAGTGGCAGGTTCTCTCACCATCGACAGTTGAGAATACATCATTGTCTCATGATCGATGGATTCTTCAAGTGTTCGACCTCAACACCCTTATTCACTTGTAGAATTTACTCGATGCCATGATACCTACTTTCATTATCGGTAGGTTGTCTTGCATTTGTTAACGATATACCTTAATGAACGGTAATCAAACAAAGTCTCATTGTGTTTGACTTCAGCTCCTCTATTCACATGATGTAGACTTGCACCTTCGGTGGATAGTGTAGAATACCTCCAACTTACATTAGCAACATTCCTAATCTGTTGTTGTCTTTCAT
This sequence comes from Picea glauca, assembly GCA_000966675.3. Taxonomy (NCBI): domain Eukaryota; kingdom Viridiplantae; phylum Streptophyta; class Pinopsida; order Pinales; family Pinaceae; genus Picea; species Picea glauca. The sequence continues at coordinate 162,561 of JZKD02S0163356.1, read as the reverse complement.
TGGACTAGTACCTATATGACTTTAGTGATCATGGGAGATCAGATTGTACTCCATTGTATACACATATCTTCATATTGATTTTGACACTGGATTCCATTGTGCCTTGTTTGTGACTATGCCAACCTATGGAATATATCCTCTTTATATTGCCTATTCATGGACATGAACAACTAATTGATATATTTCCACATGGATCCAGAGTGTAATTCAGATTAGAAACCATGTGTACAAAGTCATTATGGATTGTAATATTCTCATGAGTAACTAGTACTTCTAGCTGAGTCTCCATTACTCCACTTCTAGGAATTATAATGTATTTCGGTCATCTCAGATACTCCTCTAACCTCACACATTAGGGGGCATTTGTTACAACAAATTTTGCCTCACTCCATGCAACTTTATTAGATGGCCTTTCCATTTCCCTATGCAGACTTGAAGTCCCCTTTTGCACCTTCCAGAGACAAAAAAGAATATTTTTCCACATATATGCACCCTATCAGTTATACAACAAGTGTATAAGTAGGTTGCTCCACTATAGCCCGTGTACATCGGGTTTGGTGCTAAAAAATAAAAATAATGTCGGGTTTCCATGCCATGTCACGAGATCCATGATCCTTGACCTTTCATATACTGGAAATGCTCTGAATCGACCCTTCAGTTCCATTTGAAGGATATAAATTGATCTGTATCCAAGCCTTGAAAAAGAACAATTCAAATTTGAGAGCAAAGACACTCTGGAGAAATTTCACTTCATATTGAGTCAACATCCCTTTGTCCTTGAAAGTGTGAAATCCTTGTTCAGGCTCTAAGATATTCCTTATTTGTGATGGAGAACATCATTGACTCCTTTATATGAGCTTGCCTTTGGTGCAGGATTGAAGTGGCGGAGGCCCAACTGGAGGGACTTAGTTTCTCTATTCTGATATGTGTCGTTACAGAAGTTTGTCACCTATGTACTTCTGTTGATTATTTTTAATAGAAATACTCTTTTCTTACCCAATTGATATCTTGAAAATATTTGAATTATTATTCCATGGGCGTATTTGTCATGTATGTTAATGGATTATGATAATTTATATGCTAACATTATATATTATCACCATATGCTTGTGTATCTTGGTTGTTGAGGACAAGTTGCAGGTATAAAGCTTTGGGTTGTGTGCTCAACGGTGGTCTTCATCGAACATCCAGATGAGGTAGGCTCTTGGCCTTGTCTTTTCATCATTTCATTTATATAGCATACTTGGGATTAAAGTTGATTTATGCATTTCATTCTTTCTATTGTGGTTTACCCCTTGCCATAGAGAGATTTTCCTCGTAACAATAGCCAAAATATCAAATATAGGATACTAAAATACAAGAGTTGGTGTATGGATAACCAACTTGAAAACATGGTTAACCATAGCTTAAATAAAGAAGTGAGAGAATCAATCAATACCCATCTCAACATAGGGTTGACCCTATGCACAATATCCTCCTTGAAGATGAAAAAGAGAAATCATTAGATAGCACCTTCCTCCCTTAATGTTGAACATGGGTAATTTGAAGATAGAACCTCCCCAAATCACCATAGTACCAATACCAACATGGTTCCAAAACTATGCAAGGGGGATATCTAATGGATATCTGAAAGGAGGAGACACTAAAGTGTGTTGCATGTAGGATTTTCATAAGGGAAAATGCCATAGTGTTAAGGAGAAAGATGCACACAATCATGTCGATCCATTGAAATACGTTGATAATCATGTGTAGAATCATTAGTTAATAGAGTGGGACAAATCATGTAGAGATGTGAGTGGGATTGTATCAAAGGAGTCAAGAGGGATCAATTCCTTCAGAAACATACAACCACAATCTTGTTAGAGTCACTATGAATCACAATCAAAAGTTGAGTAGGCCTTGTGTCAACGATGGCAATATCTAATATAAAAGTATCAATTCTTGGAAAATGAATAATATATCTAAATAAGTAGGTTGTTAGGATATTTAGACATTTAGGAGTTAGTTAAGATCAACTTGGTCTAATGTGTCTTTAGGTAAAGTGTGTTTCTTTAGTGCGTTTTCTTAATATGCATTAATACACATTTGTAGTTATGTAATTTGATAGCCACGATTTGTTCTAGACATTTCATATTCTCCTTGATACTAATGACTATATTGATCCATGCATTAACACTCGATTTGTCCATAATCTCTATTTAAAGAGCATGGAGGGTCATTCATTGATTGTGGGAAAAAGGCTTATGTAAAAAAAATTCCTTTTGCATTAATATATTGCCTCAAGTGGCCATGTTGGTTGAGGTTGTGGAATGTTTCCCTCTTTATGTTAGAATATAGAAGATGGTGTGCTCATTTTACCATTGACGATACCCTCGTCACCCAACCACAGGCTGAAGCCTCCCTCCGAGAACCTTAACCTTGATTGAGAATTCTTTCGGAAGCAAACCCTAGGCTAGATAGCCAAACAAAGGGGAGCACATCTCTCCCCAAGGATAGCACAACACAAAAGACTGATCAGATAGTCCCAAACCCTAGCCAAGAGATATCCAAGCCAAAACTAAAACTAGCTGCTGTTGCAGCTGCACCTGCAACCCTCCTCCAAACCTGCACACTAGACTACAACTGTAGTGCGCACCAATTGGGAAACTGCTACACAGAACTGGCTTTGTCTGCAACTGCTGAGATGCTACAAATGAGAACTGGTGCCCTGTATTTATAGTAATCCTACCAGTTTGTTGGGGCCGACTTCTCCTTCTGGGTATGTGTCTGTTCAATATATTATTATTAATTCTGGCCAACTTCTTCTCTTGGAGGCTAATAGCCTAATATAAATTATCTTCTTGAGCTGACAAGGCTTTTAGGGTTATTAGCCAACTCATTAGGGTTTCTCTTGCTTCCCGGAGTCTTCTATTCTCATCAGGTTCACACGTGGAGGTAAATACCTCCCGCAGCTACCATAATATTAACACTTTAAAGGTTTTAACCACATAATATATTGGTGTACTAATTTTTGATTTATTTGTGTGAGTGGTTTTTTAAGGTGTTCAACCTGCGTGGAAATACCTTGTTTGTTGAACATGGTATTAGAGCCTATATGAAGACCCGATCCCATTGTTGATCGAGATCCGATATCCTAAACCTATGTCACTGCATGTGTCAAAATATT
>JZKD02S0163356.1:117327-143931 GCA_000966675.3 Picea glauca | reverse complement strand
ATTTCGTATATCGTTTCTGTGTATTGTGAAGATTATGTTGGATATTTTACTGTTATTCTGTCATTTCTAGCATTTCATTTCTGTTCTGCATATTTTATATATCTGGTATCTTGCATTCTCACTCAAACACACATGTTTCCCTTCAAACCCCAAAACATTGCTTCAACCACCATTTTTCATGCAAATAGATTGTTCTTGAATCCCACACACTCCCTCATGATTCCAATGTTATGTGCGACCACACAGAGGGTTTTTGTTTGAGAATAACATCTACCGTAGATTTAGTACTGTATAAATTTTCTTAAATTACAAAAAAAACTTGGATCACCCAAAAGCTCCATGGATCTGTTATTTAATTGATAGATTTGTTGTGTAAATGAGAGAGAGACCATATATTTGTTGTGTAAATGAGAGAGAGCCCACATATATGTTGTGTAAATGAGAGAGAATCCTCAATACACCAAGAAACCTTAAGAACGCAATCATACAACCTATGTGGAGGGTAAATGGACACCCAGAGAGAGGAAACAAATGCCAAGCAGTCAAATTCTCCTTCCACCGGTCAAATTCTCCCTCTTAAATTGCAAATCACCCCCCCAATAGGTAAGATTTAGCAAACAACAGATGGATCTGAAGAGAAATTGAAGAAATCATTGCAAAAAGCCAGCCATATGGCTGATAAATTCTCCCCACAATAGATCAGTCACTCACACACACAAATCAACCTTCTATGATAACTAAACAACCTCTAAAAAATGCAAATCACTCAAAAAAATGAGTCATACAACAAAATAATGCAATCAGTATGGTTTGTATGGTCTCTGATGGGAGATTGGGTTGGATGTTTAGGTAGCTAGTGAAAATGCACCCAAAAAAATAGGTTAGATAAATACCAACCCTAAAAATTTACCGAAAAACTTTAGGTTTACCAAAAAATTAAAAATGACCTAGGCTAGGCTAGGGAAATTAATTTAAAATGTGAAAACAATAGCCGATTTTGACGAACCAATAGTTGATCTTGGTTGAAAGCTAGATTCCAGAGACAATGGTGAGATCATATTTTTTTTTAAATGCACATAAATGTGAGAAATATGAAAAACAAGGGTTATGGTTTTGAAAAAAAAAAATCAATCCTGTAGAAAAATGCCCAGATCTAAAGAGAAGCCTTAATGGCTACTAGATTTGATGGAAAAACTGAAAAAATAAGGAGAGCCCAAGTAAATATGAAGAAAATTTTGGTATAAAAAAAAATTACTGGAGGAGGTAGAGCATAGTAACCTGCTCTGATACCATGTTAGAATATTGAGACATATGAATAAACATACAACAATACAAAACAAAAGAACATTACTAGTCTAGCCTCCTATCCATGCAACATGATATAATCACAATAAGAAAGAGACAAGAGAAAAAAGGAGAGTACACCATATATATGCGGTAAAACCCAAAAATGGGGAAACATCCATGGGAAGGTATTATCTTCTTTATTATTCAGAAGTATCCAATCTTACACTTGAGAGCACCTCCCACACATCACACTCCATCTTCACATCATGACAATGTTCTTGTGTTGTGTCTCTCATGGGTATCTCTTACCTCTCTTATATACCAATAGATATGGAGGAATTACATCCCAATAGTACATTTGAACAATACCACACAAGAAATAATTACATATTCCAACAACCAAGTTGTATAGATTTGAAAACTTTGGGTCATCATCTTTTCCATCATTTTTTATTGCTCATAGTAATGACTTGAGAAAATTATGGCATGACTGATTTAGTCATCTAAACTATTTCTCATTGCAACAAATCTATAATCAAAATTTGGTGGTTGGTCTTCCTCTAGTTTCTTGCAGAGATAATGTTTTTGTCGACTATGTTTTTCGAAAATATCATCGAAACAATTTTGACAAACATACCTCTTGTCATGCCTCAACCTCCATGCAACTTGTTCATATATATTTATGTGGTCTGCTTCCTTCTCCTTATTTCTCTAGGTTCAAGTACTCCATAACTTTCATTGATTCCTTCTCCAGACGCACTTGGGTTTTTTTACCCCCTTAGGGGTGAATTATTTTTGGATACCCTAGCAAGGGTGTCATGTTTCTTCTTGCATGTAGTGTCATGATCACCTTCGTCAGATATAGATGAGTTCCTCTTGATCTCCACCAGATACATGATCATGCTAGCTTCATTGTGGCATAACTCACTTTCATCCCCACTCCTCAAATGACGGATGCATTGTGGCATGTTATAGTATGGTTCCAATTCACTTCATTTGACATTCCATGTATCAATATCTATGTGGACATGGTGATATAACTTCTTATATCATTGTAAAGTGGTAAACACCTAACAATTGTCTAATGTCACTTCATAACATTACATGGTTTTATTACTTGCCTCATAGTACCTTGGGGAACATGTTTTAAGTGTGTCATTTCTCAGGTTAACCTATACTATTGGGTACCTAACTTAGATAACATTGCCCACATCCTAACCATGCTAGCCATTTTCCACTGTCCTAGTATCATTCCAGTCCATCCACATACTATTTCATCCCGGTCATGTATGATTTCTTAAAGATCAAAAGGAAAGGTCAAATTAAATCTTAAATCTATAAAGCCACTAAAGTGAAGGGTGAAGAGGTAAAGTCAAAATCCAAATATAAAGTTTGAGTAATACCCCCTTGCTATGAGGCCAATTCCCCTAGTCCCTAGTTTGTATATGAATATCTAAATAAAAGGTACTTGTTAAATAAATTGAACATTTAAAGAAAAATACTTAAATGGGTAGTAAGAAATAATGTCGAGGATGGTAATTCAATGCTAATCTCCCTCTAGAAGGCTATTATGTGTAAAAATCCTAGCCAGATAAATATAGATGAATGAATACATGAATAATAAGACCTGTACATGTCTAATACTTTTAGGGTCATCACATGAACTCATTCACGCTTCCCTTTCATCATTATTACTCATTATTTCCTATATTTCACCTAGAAACTTAGGAAATATGGGTTGTCCGAGAGCTTGATGCATGTATAAGGGTCAATGTTTTTCCCCTTGGTAAGACTTAGGAAAGTATTAAGACTAGCCCCCTTTGTTATGTTGTGCTAAGAGAGATTATTGGGTGCTATCAATTAATGGCTTGCTAGGAGGCTAGACCCATCACTTCGAGTGCATATTGTGCATTGGGATATGTGTAACTTGCCTCAAGAGCCGTGACACTGCATTGGGATCCATGATGTTGCATTCATGTCCATGTACTCATATATGAACATAGCTATAGACATATTGGATCTGTGACATATTCCATGTGATCTGTGTATCACATTGAGATATTTGTCATTGCATTAGGATCCATGATAGTGCATCGAGCCATGACTTGGATGCCATTTCATCACACATGCCACATTGACCATTTATATGCATCCTCCTTTCTCAGTTGGAAATTGCATGCATGCTCATGTATTACTTACTCCCCTTGGACCACATGTGGGGGTATTTAATGCATTATAGAGAGTGATTACACTTTATGACTTGGACCCTACGATTATGTGGCACCATTACTTGATGATTATTTGAGGAAAACTCATCTAGAGGAGCCCACAAGTTCCTATATTATTGACCTTTGACTTAGATGGCTCACATGTGTGAGGGTTTTGAGGAGGTTAATCTATATGTGGACTATTCCTCCATTTGAGGAGGCTTGTTAGAGAATGTTGGAGCTATTGGACTATTTGACTTGACTGTGGACCATTCCCTTGGACATGGGCATCACTTTTGAGGGCTATACCTCTCTTAGCTTCTATTTTTGTCCACACGTGTGGCTTCTTCATTGTATTTTGACCTCTTATAGAAGGATGTTTCATCTTTTAAGGATATTATGGAATGCACTTTATTATTTGTTGTATTTTCCCATGGTTTTATCGAGATAATGGTTTTGGAGCTCATGGTTTTGAACTAGCACATGGTTTTGTATTATATTTGAGGAGGAGCTTCACCTATAAAAGAAGACTCCTCCTCTATTTCAAATTTTTTGAGATTAATGAGAAGTTTGTCTTAAGAGTTCTTTTGAGTATCTATCTATTTCTTTGTGAATGTCTAGTTATTGTTCAAGGTTTATATAATCACTCTTGAAGGTTTGGTTGAAGAAAAAGGCTACTCCAAGGCCACATAAGGGTGAAATGATTCACTTGGAAGGGTTCTCCAGCCAAGTTATCTAACCTTCCTCCTTTTGATCATTAAATTGTTTATTCATGCATTAAGGTAGGATGTCTTGTGGCTCTGTCCTTTTGCTTGTCCAACCTTTGAGTTAACCTTTCTAGTACCAAGAAAAGTTTCTTCATGGACTGATCCTCCCATCCGACCTTGAAGGGAACCTTATAACCCTAGGTAGCTCTTGAGGGGAAATCCTATGAATGCCTTCAAAACTACCTCATCTTAAACCCTAGTCTTCACTTGGATATGAAGTAGTGATCCCATAATCCCTCCAAGGCACCAATGTTTTCATTTGTCTTCAACCACCCTAAAAATAAAATAAAAACATTTGTTTCCTTTTTTTTTATTGAACATAAATTTCATATATCTTTCCTAGTAAATTATAACCCATGCTTTTATTTGGATTTCTAACTTGTTAACATTTGGTTTATTAAGGGTTTAGAACTAGCTGATTTCTTTCCAATCTTCCCTAAAAGGTAAAACACTGAGGAAACATTTCCATAATCAGTTTCAGACCTAATTTATGTCTCCTTTCATCCCTAATGGCCCTGTTTGAAATATCTCTTTGATGCCATGAGTGTTTTTTACTGCTTGTTGTCCAAAGGTATGCAATTTATCTAAATTCCTTGCATAGATTAAAGGCATATCCATTTCTTTGTAAGGTCATTACAAGGTTTTTTTGTCTCAAAATTCCCTAGAAACTAAACCATCTCCCAACTTCTCCAATGACTTGATTCTCACTTTGATCGTTGCCTCATTGTCACTAGTTATATCCCTGTCATCCTACTGTCAAAATATACAGGGTATATTAGAGAGCATGTGTGTTCCTTGGTTGATTTCCTAGACATAATTTTACTGTCTCTTTGTATGGTTGTGTGGTTAAAGGTCCTCCCCTCTTAAATTACTCCCAACAACCATACTAGAGTGCATAACATTTCTTATTCTCTGTTGTATGGTGGGATGGTTTTTTATAATGATACATAGTGAGGGTTTTCAGAGTAGTGATCTACATTTTATGCGATATTTGGTGATATGATGTAAGTTTTAAAAAATTTACATTAATTTAATGCACACACAGATTATTAAAAAAGAAAATAAAACACTTTCAATCACACATATACATAGAGATTTACCCTGGAAACCCAACTGGGAAAACCAACAACCTGTTTTAGAGATGCACCTCTAATTCTATTCATAATACAAATTCATTGTTTACAATACATTATATAGGATCCCAAGACATTCAAAAAACCCCTAATCCATTGACCTGAATTAGATTACAACCTTAATTCCTTAATTGGAATTAAGAAACCATGGGATGAAATACTATCCACCAAAGGTGAAAGACCGCCTAAAAATTTGGTGAATAACCGCCCCCCAAAAAAAATATCGGGGGCTTTGCCTCTAAAACCCCTAATAGGGGGACCCACAATCATGCAAAGAACATAACACATACCCAACATATGGGAGACATTGTTTACATAATACCTTGATCAAAACTTTGTATTGCATCTTTATGACATATATATACATGTGTTGATGATGTATTCACATACTTTGTAATTTGAATTTGAATTTTATACTAGAGTTTTGTTACAACAATGGCATATGTTTTGGTTCATGGTATACATGTGTTGATTGAATGGTTTGAATGTTTATAAAACTTGTTACAAGGTTGTTATTGTCATAATGATATATTGACACTTAAATCATTTCATGTACACTTGTTGATGCTCCATCACTTGCACTCATAAAGTTAGTTGATCCTTTAAATGATAATTCTCATAAATATGCTTTGTGAATGAAAACATATTATGTACCATTGCAAGTTGTACATTGAACACTTTACATTATAATTGGCTAATGATAATGAACAATGCATTGACGCCATAGATTGGTTATTCTTGCAAGCATGTGTCATACTTCAAGTATTTATGTTATCTTCTCTCGTATGTTTTGAGCCATTTTTTAGGAGAATTCAACCAAGTGAAACTAAGCCTTTGTTCTCACCCATCCTAATTGCAACAATAGGACTTAGTTTTACCACTTATGAAAACCATCCTTAGGTTCGAAACCCTATCCTAGACGAGTAGAGGCAAGGTTGTTGAGGTGATAGTAGCCTACTTTCCTATCTATTTCCCCAAGATCTCCCTTGCATGGTGAGACTTTCCCTTGGTGAGATTTTGAGAAGTAACAGTTTTATTTATTAAAACTTAAGAGTGAAGGTTTTTTACATGTTTGTGGCCTATAAAGCCCTTGTATAAAAACAATAAGGACAACAACTAGTATAGAGGTTAAGAACAAATAATGGAGGAAAATATGCTAACAACAAATTCATGACTTACTGCACTACACACCACATTCAAATGCAACATATTATTCCATATACACCACAACAAAAAGGTGTTGCTGAGAGAAAGAATCAAACATTAAAGGAAATGACAAATTGTATGATCTAATCTAAGGGATTAAGTCTTGATTTTTGGGTGCAAGCCATTATTTGTGCCAATTACATAGTCAATCACACTCCCACAAAGGATTTAAAAAATATATAACCAGAAGAACCATGGAGTAAAATTAAACCATATGTAAGACACTTCTACTTGTTTGGTAGTGAAACACAGGCTCACATTCCTTATGAGAAAAGGAAAGCATTATAGCCTAAAAGTGAGAAGCACATTTTTGTTGGATATTTTGAAGATGTAAAAGGTTATATACTTCTTCAACCTCATTCCAATGAAAATATTATTAGGACAGATGTTAATTTTGATGAAAGACTCTCATACTACAAGCCTAATTCAATGTTTTTTCCATCTTCAACCTACAAGCCTTCTTTGACATATGTGCCATATTCTCTTCCCAAATTTTTTGTTAATGATCCTACTTTGCTTTCTTATTTATATGATGAAGTGAGGATGAAAATCCAGCTCCACTTACTCACCTTCTTTAGTTGGTTCCATTGAACATGAACCTGCACCAACAACACAACTTCCCAAATGGGTCCGTACAACACAAGAAATAGTTGGTGATATTGTTGGTGATCCTAGAGATCAACATTATACACATTCATAGTTATAGAGAGCCTCTTATCTTTTGTCTCAAGTCTCAGAGACTCATGATACATAAACATTGGAGAAGCTTTTGGCCATCTAGATTGGGACACAATAATGAATGAAGAATACCATTCCTTAATAACAAACAATACTTGGGATCTTGTACCTCTTCCAAATGGAAAAAAATAATTTCATATGTAAATGGGTGTATAGAAATAAGTATACATTAGATGGAAGTGTTGAAATAAATAAGGCTAGGTTATTTGCGAAAGGATTTTCTCAAGTTGAATGGATTGAATATAATGAAACATTCCTCCATATAGCCAAAATGAATTCCATCTGACTTGTTTGAGTCCTTGCCAACTCACATAAATGGAAGGTCCATCAAATGGATGTTAAATTTGTTGGGTATGTGTTATATTCTTTGCAAGATTGTTCCCATGTACTTTACACTGATATGGGAGGAAGGGGGGGGGGGGGGATAGGGTCCCTCGGAAAAATGACGGTTTTTTGCAATTTTTGGTACATGGTTTTCTAATTCTGATTAAGGAATTAGGGTTGTTTACTAATTTGGGACAATGGATTAGGGGTTTAGATTTTGCATGATACTATATGTATATTATATTGTAAATAATGAAGACGATGATGAATAAAATATTAGATATGTGGATCTAAACAGGTTGTTAATTTTACCGGTTTGGGTTTCCAGGGTAAAATTTTTGTGTAATGTGTGTGAGTGGCATTGTATCTTTTCTATTTTTATTAAGAATATGTTTGCAATAATTAATTGTACAAGTTTAAAATCTACATTTGATATTAGATCTATTATTGGCTTGAGGGGTACACCTTTGTGGCTAAGGTTTTGGCTTGGGTCTGTGATAAACCTTGTTACAGTGGGAGATCTATGGTATCAATTCTTCAAGTGAAAAGAAATGGCGAGAAGTTCGAAAATAGAGATCGAGAAATTTAATGGTTAAAGTTTTGAGTTGTGGAAGCTCAATATGGAAAATCTATTGGTGGAAAAAGTTCAGAGGATCATTATGGTTCCAGGTACTGCACCTACAGGAACATCAACAAAAGACTAGAAAAAATTGGATTGGAAGGCGAAGAGCACAATCCGGTTGTGTATCTTAGAGTCCACATTACTAGATTTGTCAGGGGAAGCTACAATCAAGGCAATATGGGATAAGTTATTATATGTTGATATTAAGATTTATGAAGAATATAAGTGTATAATTTTATCATTCTCTTTACTAGACTCATGGGCTAGTCTGGTTGTGGTCATAAGTAGTAATACAACTACTTTAAGTTTCGATGATGTGGTCTCATCCTTATTGTTGGAGGAGATGAGACAGAAGAACATGGAAGGACAAAGAACTGATGCATTATTTGAAAGAGGACTCTCCTAGGAAAGAAATAGATCTAAGTCCTCAGGTGGGAGATATAAATCTCTCGAAAAATTTGTAAAGGTATGTTGGAGATGTGAAAAATAAGGGCACTACAAGAAGCAATGTAGATCCAAAAGTGTTGAGAGAGGAAAGATATATGAATATGCTCATTCTAAAGAAGAGAAAACCTCCATGGAAGAAGGAGGGGATATATACTTGGCTTCTTCAAACACACATGTAGATCATGAGGCATGGCTAGTTGACTTAGGTGCATCCCTTCATATGATTCCTCACAGGGAGTGGTTTTGTGTGTATGAAAGGTATGATGGAGGTAATGTTTTCCTAGGTGATCACTCAAAAACCACAATCATAAGATGAGGAAAATTCAAGTTGAAGCCCATGGATGGAAGGATCAAAAGAATCCTCGGTGTTCTGCACATCCTAGGATTGACTAGAAATTTGATTTATGTAGGAAAAATGGATGATGCAGGGGTAAAAACATTGTTTGGGAAAGAAACATGCAAGATGGTTTGAGGAGAAATGGTGTTGTTAAAGGGAGTTTGGTTTGGAACTCTGTGTAATATGAAAGGAAGCACTATTATTGATGGGTGTAATAGTTCCATTATTCCTGAGATTGGAGCTGAAAGAAAAAACTCCTACAATTTCTGGAGAAAAGGCTATGTTGTGGCATCAAATAATGGGGGATATTGGAGAGAAAGGCCTTCAACTACTACATGGTAAAGGTATGGTTGAAGGTATTTCTAATTTCTCTCTCGATTTTTATTTCTATGAACATTGTGTATATGGGAAGTAGAATCAAGTAATATTCCCCTCTGGTGCAATGAGGGCAAAGGGAATTTTACAATTGGTGCACGGTGGTGTGTTTGGAACCATGTCGGTTCCATCAATGGAAAAATATGTGTACCATGTCTCATTTATATATGAATTATCAAGGAATACATGGATATATTTCCTCGAAAATAAATCTGAAGTCTTTGACAGGTTTAAACATTTTAAGGATCATATGGAGAATCAAACAGATAAAAAAAATAAGGTGTTGAGGATGGATAATGGTGGAGAATTCCACGTAAATGGATTCGAAGAATTTTGTAATATCAATGTAGAATAATAATCCATATACACATTAGTAGAATGGATTTATAGAAAGGATGAACAAGACTTTGATGGAAAAATCAAGGTGCATGCTTAGTGGTGTCGAGTTAGGACAATAATTATGGGCAGAGGTAGTGGGTATTGCATGTTACATGGTCAATCGATCACCCTCATCAATGTTGGATGACAAGGCTTCACAAAAGGTATGGACTAGTAAGAAACCCTCTCTAACACATATCAGGGTATTTGGCTTTGATTACTATGTTCACGTTCCAAAGGAAAGCATAATTTTAAGCTAGATAAAAGGCTGAAAAGTGTATATTTATAAGGTATAAAGACAGTCTGAAAGGTTATAAGATTTGGAACCCAGAAAATAAAAAAGTAGTGTATAGCGTGTATATTTTGACCTTGTACAATTATTTACTACAAACATATTTTTTATAAAAGAACAGAAAAGATACAATGACAAATACACACATTACATAGAGATTTTTCCTCTGGAAACCCAAACTGAGAAAACCAACATATTCTATATTCATCATGTCATACATTGTTTACAATACAATATACATATAGGATCTTGTAGCATCCAAAAACCTAATCCAATAACCTATATTAGTCAACAACCCTAATTCCTTAACCAAAAATAGAAAACCATCATCCAAAACCATGTTCCGAAAAACTGCCCAAAAAAGGATGCAAAAAATGCCAATTTTTTTTTTTCGGGGGCGCTACCCCCAAACAAGGGGGATCCCACTTATCTGTGACTCCCTGTGACCCCACGAGAAAGGGGGTGCTCCACCTCTTTCTAACCCCTAGCCATGAAAATAATATAACACATACCCAACATTCTCCCACTTGTTGTTTTCTTTGCATACAAGGGGTTACAATGTTACATAGTCAACAATCCAAGGTAGCAATGCCCATAGATCCTCTACACCAAGAGAAATTCTCAGTGCTCACAAATTTTGTTAATGAATCTGAAACATTCTTCAAATTGTCCACCTTCGTCAACAACACCTTCTTTTCTTCAACCATGTCTCTCACAAAGTGACATTGAACATCAATATACTTTGTCTTTGAATGACAAGTTGGGTTCTTCGCTAGAAAAATTGCACTCTGATTGTCACAATCTATCCTTACATATTGTTGTACCAATCCAATACCTGAATACAATCTTTTTAACCACAATTCTTCCTTTCTTGCATGATTGGATGCCATGTATTCATCTTCTATAGTTGAAAGTGCCACTACAGACTGTCTTTTGCTCATCCAACTGATTGATCCTCCAAACAGGTTAAACACATACCCGCTTGTTAATATTCTACGATCCATATATCCATCCCAATATTCATCCACAAAGCCATGTATGTCTAACACTCTATCCAAACATGGTCTTCCTTGGTAGCACAATCAATAACTAGTAGTGCCATGCAAATACCTGAAAACTTTCTTTACTGTTGTCCAATGCTCCTTCTTTGGTTTTGACATATACCTGCTCAAAACTCACACTACATGTGCAATGTCCAGTCTATTACAGACCATTTCATACATCAAACTATTAACTGCACTCGCATATGGAACACAAGACATGTCCTCCTCCTCTTCCTATGTCTTGGAACACTGATCCACATATAACTTTACACCTACATGAATAGGGACCCTGATCGATTTACATTCCTGTGTATTAAACCTCTGCAATATTGTCTTGACATGTTTTCTCCTATTTAACCATAGCTTCATGTTTTTCCAATCTCTTTTAATTTCCATTCCCAAAATTAAATTTGCAACACCAATATCCTTCATGTCAAATTCAGATGACAACTGAGTTTTCACATCCTAGATAATATCCTTGTTGTTTCCTATCAACAACATGTCATCCACATACAAGCCCAAATAAATCAAATGATCACTAATTAATTTGAAATATACACAACGATCATCTTTGCTTCTTGTGAAGCCAAGTCCCAACATATAAGTATCAAATTGTTTATACCGCATCTTTGGTGATTGTTTTAAACCATACAAGGATTTTTTCAGCTTGCATACCATCGCCTTCTTTCCCTTCACAACAAAGCCTTCTAGATGATTCATGTAGAATTATTCTTCTAGATACCCATGTAGGAATGTTGTCTTCACATCCATCTATGCTACTTCAAAATAAAATGAAACAACAAAAGATAAAAAAAAATCTAATATAGGTTAACTTGGCAACATGAGAAAAAATCTCACCAAAATCAATTGCCTCAACCAGAGAATAACCCTTTGCTACTAACCGAGCTTTGTATTTCTCCACTTTTACTTCTGCATTCAAATTATTTTTAAATACCCATTTGTTTCCAATGGGATTTCTTCCAGTCGGCAACTCCACTAGATCCCAAGCCTCATTCTTATCCAAGGCTACCATTTCTTCAACCATGGTCTTTTTCCAGAGTTTTCCATCCTCTAAATCCACTGCCTCCCTAACAGTTCTAGGATCATCATCAATAATAGACAAAGAAAAATTTGAATGGAAATCAGGTGGAGTATATATTTCCAGTAGCATTTTTTCTCAAATAGATATCCTCAATACTAGAGTATGAGGATCTTCTTCTTTTGATTCATGTTCTTTTGGAGAGTTTGATTCATCATCCTTTAACTCAAAATCTTTCTTCTCTGGCTCTTCCTTACTTGGTAGGACTTCCTATTTGACAACATCTTTCATTTCTCTAAATACCACATCTCAACTATACACAACCTTATTTTTTTCTGGGTTCCAAAGCTTCTAACCTTTGAGACCATCTTTATAACCAATAAAGATACACTTTTCATCCTTCTTGTCTAGCTTACTTCTATTTTCCTTTGGAACATTAACATAGGCCTCATAACCAAATACCTTGAGATATGTGAGAGAGGGTTTCTTACCTATCCATACCTTATGTGGACTCTTTTCATCTAGTGTTGATGAGGGTATTCGATTGACTAGGTAACATGCAGTACCCACTGCCTCTGCCCAGAATTCTTGTCCTAACCCGACACCACTGAGCATGCACCTTGCTTTTTCCATCAGTGTCATGTTCATCCTTTATGCAACTCCATTCTATTGAGGTGTATATGGAGTAATCTTATGCCTTTCTATACCCCATTTCTTACATAACTCTGCAAATTCATTCCTGCAGAACTCTCCACCATTATCCATCCTCAAGACCTTAATTATTTTCTCTTTTTGATTCTCAACAAGAGCCTTAAACACTTTAAACCTGTCAAAGAATTCATATTTATTCCTGAGAAAATATATCCAAGTATTCCTCGAGAATTCATCTATAAATGAGACATAGTACTCATATTTTCCCAATGATGGAACTGACACAGGTCCAAACACATCACTGTGCACTAGCTATAAAATTCCTTCTACCCTCGCTGCACTAGAGGGGAATCTTACCTGATTCTGCTTCTCATATACACAATGTTCACATAAATAAAAATACAGAGAGTAGTTATACATACCTTCAACCATACCTTTACCATGTAGTAGTCGAAAACCCTTCTCTCCTATATTTGATGCCACAACATAACCTTTTCTCCAGAGATTGTAGGAGTTTTTTCTTCTTCAGCTCCAATATCAGGAACAATGGAACTATTACACCCATCACTAATATTTCTTCCTTGCAACTTATACAAAGTTCCAATCTGAACTCCTTTCAACAACACCATTGCTCCTAAAACCATCCTGCAGGTTTCTTTTTCAAATACTGTTTTTACCCCTACATCATCCATTTTCTTACATAAATCAAATTTATGTCCAATCTTAGGATTTTCAAAACACCAGGCAGTGTTCTAATCCTTCCCTCTATAAGCCTCAACTCGACTTTCCCTCGTCCTATGCTTTTTGATATCGATTCATCGCCTAGGAAAACATTACCTCCATCATACCTTTCATATTCAGAAAACCACTCCCTGTGGGGAGTCATATGAAAGGATGCACTTGAGTCAACTAGCCATGCCTCATGATATGCATGTGTTCTTGAAGAATCCAATTACACATCTCCTCCTTCTTCCTTGGAGGTGTTTTATTTTGTAGAAGGAGCACCTTCAGATCCCTTCACTCTCTCAACGCTTTTGGATCTACATTGCTTCTTGAAGTGCCCTTATTTTCCACATCTCCAACATACCTTTACAAAATTTCTGGGAGATTTAGATCTACCCTTAGATTTAGAACTCCCACTTGAGGACTTATATCTATTTATTTACTGGGAGCATCCTCTTGCAAATAATGCATCTGTGCTTTGTACTTCCATGTTATTATATCTCATATCCTTTGACAACAAAGATGAGACGACATCATCGAAACTCAAGGTAGTTGTATTACTACCTATGGCCACAACTAGACTATCCCACAAGTCTAGTAAATACCATAGTAAACCGATACACTTATCTTCATACGAAATTTAAATCTCAACAAATAATAACTAACTTACCACAATATTGAAGGCGTTCACATGATTTGTCATCGAGTCTCCATCTCTCATCCTCAAGTTATACATCTTCTTTCGCAGGAACAATTTATTTACCAGGGACTTAGGCTAATACAAATTCCCCAACTTATCCCATAACTCCTTGGTTGTAGCTTCCCCTGACACATTCAATAATATTGAATCTAAGATACACAATTAGATTGTGCTCTTCGCCTTCTTATCCAACTTTTTCCAGTCATCTATTGAAGTTCATGTAGGTGTAGTATCTGGATCCACCACGATCCACTAATCTCTATCTACCAACAGATCTTCCATCTTGAGCTTCCACAAATCAAAACTTTTTCCATTAAATTTCTCGATCTCTATTTTCGAATTGCTCACCATTTCTTTTCACCTAAAGAACCAACACCATAGATCTCCCACTGTAACAAGGCTTATCACAGTCTTGAGCCAAACCTATGATCACAAAGGCATCCCCCTAAAGCCAGTAATTTCTCTGATACAAAATGTAGATTTTAACCTTGTACAATTATTTACTGCAAACATATTTTCAATAAAAGAACTGAAAAGATACAATGGAAAATACACACATTACACAGAGATTTTTTCCCTGGAAACCCAAAACAAGAAAACCAACATATTCTATATACATCATGTCATACATTGTTTACAATACAATATACATATAGGATCCCATAGCATCCAAAACCCTAATCCAATAACCTGGATTAGTCAACAACTCTAATTTCTTAACCGAAAATAGAAAACCATTGACGAAAATCATGCAAAGAATATAACACATACCTAACATAGCCGAGATGTGGTATTTAGAGAAATTAAAGATGTTTTCAAACAAGAAGTCCTATTAAAGGAGGAAGAACCAAAGAAAATAGAGTTTGAATTGAAGGAAAATGAATTAGACTCTACAGAATAAAAAGAATCAGAAGAAAAGACCCTCATACTCGAGTATTGAGGAGATCGATTGGGAAAGAAGGCAACCAGAAAGGTATACCACACTTGGTTTATGTTCAATTTTTTCTTTGTCTATAATTATTGATGATGACCCTAGAACTATTAGGGAGGCAGTGGATTCAAAGAATGGAAAAATCTAGAAAAAGAACATGGTTGAAGAAATGGAAGCCTTGGACAAGAATGAGGCTTGGGATCTAGTGGAGCTTCTAACTAGAAGAAAATTCATTGGTAGTAAATGGGTGTTTAAGAAGAAGTTGAATGCATAAGGAAAAGTGGAGAAATACAAAGCCCAATTAGTAGCAAAAGTTTATTCTCAAGTAGAGGGAATTGAATTTGGTGAATTTTTTTATCATGTTTCCAAGTTAACTTCTATTAGATTTCTTTTATTTGTTGTTGCTATGTTTGATTTTGAAGTAGAACAAATGGATGTGAAGACAACATTACTACATGGGGATCTGGAAGAAGAAATATACATGAAGTAACCAGAAGGATTTGTTGTGAAGGGAAAGAAAGAGCTAGTATGCAGGTTGAAAAAGTCCATGTATGGGTTAAAGAAATCGCCAAGGATGTGGTATGAAAAAATTGACACTTACATATTGGGACTTGGCTTCACAAGGAGCAAAGAGAATCATTGTGTGTATTTCAAATTAATTAGTGATCATATCATTTATTTGGTATTGTATGTGGATGATATGTTGTTGATAGGAAACAACAAGGAGATTATCCAGGATGTGAAAACTCAGTTGTCCTCTAAATTTGACATGAATGATCTTTGTGCTACAAATTTCATTTTGAGAATGGAAATTAAAAGAGATCAGGAAAACATGAAACTCTAGTTAAATCAGAGGAAATAAATTGAGACAATGTTTTAGAAGTTTAATATGCGGGAATGTAAACCAGTCAAGGTTCCTATTCCTTTAGGTGTAAATTTATATGCTGGTCACTTTCTGAAGACACATGAAGAGGAAGAGGACATGTCTCGTGTTTAGTTTGCTAGTGCAATTGGCAATTTGATGTATGCAATGGTTTGTACTAGAGAGGAAATTGCATATCCAGTGGGAGTTTTGAGAAGGTATATGTCAAAACCAGGGACGGATGATGCAGGAGCATCTCAAGCGAGCCAGTGTGGAGATAAAAGACAGCTGGAAAAGTGCCCAGCGCAAATTTTGAAAATGTCTTGAAACATTAATGAAGTCATCAAGTGGAGGCACACTTGTAAAATGTAAACAAACCTTGAGCGATCCGCTCTCGTCCTTAGTAAATAGAAGACATTTATAATAGTTAATGCAAGTAGATGGAATTTAATGCGTAGATTAGACAATTTAGAATGAGAGAGGGAAACGGAATATAGACACCCTCATTTTTGTATTGTAACATGGAATAGAACAGATAGAGGAGATTATGCCAATTGAGAGCATAAAGCATAGAAGGGAAGAAGCAGAGAGCTTTGTAGACAAATTCCATGTACAAAATTTCTGGATTAATACAAAAAGGCTTTGATTCAGACTCATGGTGTTCAAATATTCTCTTTGTATACATTTTTAAATGTTATGCTCATGAATGATTTTACTCTTTCTGTCATGCCACTGCTTTTATGCTATGTATGAATGATTTCTTGTTGAATGTTTGAAATCAGAGAGAGAGAGAGAGGGTAAGAAAAATGAGTTTCAATTGTTTCTCTATCTGAGCAAGAGTTCCTGCAAGGAGTGCAGTTGAATTTTCCACAAGGAGTGCGTTGACAAAGGGTTCAGAGGTTTGTCTCTAAAATCTCACACAAGATAGCTTTTGTTCTCATTCCCTCAGAAGTGCAGCTAGGCACAGGAGCCGTGCAAGGTGTGCGCAGGCCGAGTAGAGTTTCAGGTTTTGTAACCTGAATGAAGTATTGAGAGATTGCTGCTGCAAGGAGTGCGCAGAGTTGAAGGGAGTTCAACACTTGGAATTGTTTGAAGGTCTGCCGCAAGGAGTGCATGCAGGAGTCTTCTTCAAGACTCCGAGTTGGAGAAATCCCAGAAGGGATAGAGTCTCCACAGTCGTCGAAGGAAGCTTGTGCATTTGGAATAGTGGGAAGGCGTTGCAAGTTTGTATCGCAGGCAATTGAGTACTGTGGGAAGACCGCTTGGTAAAAGTTGTAGAAGTCCTTGTGAAGGAAAGAACGGACGGTCGAAATTATCTGTGGAGAATTTGCGAAGTCCCGCAAGTCGTCAGATCTCACAAAGGAGTAGGAGAGTTATGGTGAGTGCTTTCGAGGGGTTCAAGCTCAGAAGGAGTAGAGCCGTAGATTCAAGCCACAAGAGCCGTTGGATTTACCCGTGGATTTCTATTTCGAGGTTTCGTAGATTGAAGTCCCGTAATCTTTGCAACAAGACTCGCAAAATCATGAAATGCGAAGTCCTGAGGGCGAAAGGATTGTGTGGGCCATAGAAGGAAACAGAGTGGACAGGTGGTGCACTTTCGACAAGGAAGTCAATTTCGTTGACCATTTCGGGGTTTCGTAGGGTGGAGTCCCGAAATCTTCGAATCAAGATTCGCGAAACTGCGAAGTCCGAAATCCCGATGGAATGAAGAGTTGTTGAAAAGTCAACCTTGCGAGCGCATTGGAGTTTCGGAAATTCGGGTTTTGGGGGTCTAAGAAACAAGGAGCTTGACCACCAGATTCGCGAAATCACGAAGTCCGATCTCCCGAAGCGCAAAGGGAGATTCCATGAGGTTTTGCTGTGGGTGCAGATTTCCCGAAAGGGAAATAGGAGAGCCATTGGTGAGAGCTCTTCGGGCCAGTGGAGGAAGAAAGATCTTGTGTACGTGGACTTCCGACCTGTGGGTAGGGAGGCCTGCGTCATCATTTGGTATCAGAGCACATAAATGTTTCTTTTCTTTCTGTAACAGAGAAAATAAGAATTCACCATGCCGCTGAGAAGAAGGGACAGGCAAACACCCGATCCACCAGAGGAGAGGGAAATGTCGAGAAGAAGGGGTAGGAAGATGCCTGATCCAGCCATGGAGAGAGAAATGCGTGACTTACATGCCAGACTTGAAGACATGGAGACATCACATAGGCGTGCAGTTGGTGTTGGGGATCTTAGTGATTTCGAAAGTGAAATTGAGGCTGAACATGAAGAGGAAGAAGTTGCAGCCAAAGATGCAACAAACGAACGCCTGATTAGGGCTATTGCAAGAATGGGTGCAAGAATGAAAATGGACATTCCAGTTTATGAGGGAAATCTGGATGCAGAGGAGCTCCTAGACTGGATTAGAGCTTTGGACACATATTTTGACTATGAAGATGTCGAAGAGGACAATAAGGTCAAACATGCTGTCACAAGATTAAAAGGACATGCAACATTGTGGTGGGATGAGCTACAAGCTGACAGACACTGCAAAGGAAAGCAAAAGATCAAGAGTTGGGATAGAATGATCGTGAAGATGAAGGCGAAATTCATCCCCAGGGATTATCAAATTACTATGTTTCAAAGAATGCAAAACTTGAGATAGAAGCTGATGACAGTGAAGGAATATACTGAAGAATTCTACAGACTGAACATTAGGGCAGGTCATCAAGAAAGCAATGAAGAAAAGGTTGCCAAATACATGAATGGTCTGAGATATGACCTTCAAGATGAGATGAGCATGATGACCATTCGAACGGTGGAAGATGCTTATCAGATGTATCT
This sequence comes from Picea glauca, assembly GCA_000966675.3. NCBI lineage: Eukaryota > Viridiplantae > Streptophyta > Pinopsida > Pinales > Pinaceae > Picea > Picea glauca. The sequence goes on along the minus strand of JZKD02S0163356.1, from coordinate 125,055 downwards.
AAAAGCTTAAGAGAAGCTGAGCCGAAGGCAGGGTCAAAGAGGCCAAGGCAGAAGTCAGCCCAAAGGCAAATCAGTTGCCCAGGATAAAAATCAGAAACCTAAGGAGGACTGGAAGAAACCTCAGACTTGAACTGAGAGAGGTGGAAGCTCACAGAGAGGGCAATATGCTGAACAAAGAGGGCAACATACCAAACAGAGAGGAGATTATGCTGATAATAATATTTTTCCTCGTACCAGAGGTAGAGGAAGAGGAAGAGGTGGAGTAATAACATGCTTCACATGTGGGAAGAATGGGCACAAGTCTTATGAGTGTCCAGACAAAAAGAAAGAAGGAGGAGAGACTCACATCGCTGAAGTGCAGAGGCAGAATGTTGAAGCAGAAGATGCTGAAGGCGGAAGATCGCTGATGATGCGAAAAGCTCTTTTAACACCAGAGAAAGAGGTGGAGAGTTCAGTCCAAAGAAATAGACTTTTCTAGACTTCTTGCAAGACCAAGGACAGGGTATGCAAGGTCATTGTGGACAGTGGTAGCACAAATAATCTCATTTCTACAGATATGGTAGAAAAGTTGGAGCTGGAGACGATTGATCATCCAAGCCCATACAGGGTTTCGTGGTTACAAAAAGGACATCAGGTAACTGTCACTAAACATTGTTTAGTTGAATTTAAGATAGGAGGATATAACGATAAGATACTCTGTGATGTTATTCCCATGGATCTTTGTCATCTATTGTTGGGTAGACTGTGGCAATATCACAGGAATGTGATTCATGATGGGAGAATGAACACATACACCCTAGAGAAGAATGGGAGGACTCACATGTTGCTTCCAATCAAGGATAAGGAGGTGAAACCTGAAGTAAGCAACATTGTACTTCTCATGAGTGGGAAGGAACTTCTTACAGATTTCAAGAAGAAGGAGGAATCGTAATTCATTGTGGTCAGGAAACCAAAAATTGTTTTGACCAGCACAAAAGTGGATGATTTACCAGAAGAGGTTCAGGAACTACTGGAAGAGTTCGTTGACATAGTAGTGGATGAACTACCTCGTTCGTTGCCACCGATCAGAAGTGTGAGTCATCATATTGATCCCATACCAGGAGCCAGTTTTCCAAACAAAGCCACGTACAGATTGACACCACAAGAGAATGAAGAGGTCAAAGGACAAGTCCAGGATTTGTTGGAAAAAGGTTTGGTCAGGGAAAGCTTGAGTCTGTGTGTTGTTCCGACAGTGCTCAGTCCGAAGAAAGACAGAGGCTAGAGGATGTGTACTGACTCAAGGGAAATTAACAAGATAACCATCAGGTACAGATTTCCATTGCCAAGGATGGACGATCTAATGGATTGCTTGAGTGGATCAAAGTTTTTTTCGAAGATTGATTTGAAAAGTGGTTATCACCATATTCGCATGAGAGAAGGTTATGAATGGAAGACAACCTTCAAGACTAATGAAGGGTTGTATGAATGGCTTGTTATGCCATTTGGATTAACAAATGCACCGAGTACCTTCATGAGGTTGATGAACGAAGTCCTGAAGGAGTTCATCGGAATTTTTTTTATCGTATATCTTGATGATATACTGGTTTTCAGTAAAACGGAAGTTGAACATCTGAAACATTTGGCTACAGTGATGAAGAGGTTATAGCAGGAGAAGTTGTTGATAAAAATGAAGAAGTCCTCATTCATGAAGAGAAAAATCGTCTATTTGGGGTTCATTATTTTAGTAGATGAGTTGAGGATGGATCCAGGTAAGGTGGAGGTAATAAAAAATTGGCCATCACTGAAGAATATATTTGAGGTGAGAAGTTTTCACGGATTGGCTAGTTTCTATCGAAAATTCATTAGAAATTTCAGTGGAACGAGTGCACCGATGATGGACACAGTGAAGAAGAGACATAAATCTTTTCACTGGATAGAAGAGGCTGAGAAAAGCTTCAATTTGTTGAAGAAGAAGATCACGGAACAACCAATTTTGGTGTTGCCTGATTTCCAAAAGACATTTCAAGTGAAATGCGATGCAAGTGGATTTGCAATAGGGGCAATCTTGAGTCAAGATGACAAGCCGATAGCATACTTCAGTGAGAAGCTGAATGAAGCCAAGATGAAATACTCAACATATGACAAGGAGTTATATGCTATTATACAGACATTGAAGAAATGGAGACATTACTTAATTCCTAAAGAGTTTGTCTTATACAGTGACAATCATGCACTGCAGTTTGTGACTCAACATGAAAAGTTGAATCAAAGACATGTTAAATGGGTTGAATACATGCAGAGTTTCACTTTTGTGATTAAACATATTTCTGGTACTGCTAACAAAGTTGTTGATGCTTTGAGTAGGAAGTGTTTTCTATTGCAAGAGTTCAAAGTCAAAACGTTGGGTTTTGATGATCTCAGGGACATGTACAGAGATGATCCAGATTTTAAGGAGGCGTACGAAGCAGCTGAGAATCCAATTCTCAGGGATAGAAGCCAATGGGCATAATACATGATCCAAGAAGGATTAATGTTTAAAGGTAATCAACTTTGTATTCCAAAATGCTCCATGAGGGAGAATTTATTGAAGGAGAAACACAGTGGAGGATTGGTCGGGCATTTTGGTTACGAAAAGACATTCACGAAGTTGAATGAGTCATATTTTTGGCTAGGAATGCGAGCAGACGTCAACCATTGCCCATACCTGAGAAGTCGTGGGATGCAGTTAGCATGGATTTCATATTGGGGTTGCCAAGAACACAAAGAGGGTTTGACTCAATCTTTGTGGTGGTGGATAGATTTTCCAAGATGACACACTTCATTCCATGTCAGAAAACCAATGACACAACTCACATTACGAATCTATTTTTCAAAGAAGTCATTCAACTTCACGGCTTACCAAGGAGCATAGTTTCAGATCGAGACACTACGTTCGTAGGACATTTTTGGAGGACCTTATGGAAGAAGCTGGGAACTAACTTGTCATTTAGTTTGGCTTATCATCCTCAGACGGATGGACAGACAGAAGTGGTAAATAGAAGTCTGGGAGACTTGCTGAGAAGCCTAGTGACAAAACACCACAGCTAGTGGGACAACATATTACCACAGGCGGAGTTTTCTTATAATGACTCAGTTAACAGAAGCACGGGGAAGAGTCCATTTCAGATTGTCTATGGCATGTAGCCGAGAGGAATTTCTGAGCTGAGAGATTCAGAACAGACTGCGATTAGGAGTGCTAGTGCAAAAGATTTCACAGAGGCGATGAAGGAACTTCACAGCCAGGTGAAGGACCAATTGCAGAGTTCGAGCCAGGAATATAAGAGGAGAGCAGATCAACACAGGAGACAACTTCAATTTGAGGTTGTTTATTTGATTCTAGAACATTTGAGAAAGGAGAGGTTCTCGAGAGGAACATACAATAAACTGAAGATGAAGAAAATCGGACCATGTAAGGTCTTGAAGAAATTTGGAGCGAATGCTTACGAGATTGAATTACCTGATGGGATCGAAATTTCTCCGATATTCAATATCTCAGATTTGTACCCATATAAAGCTAAGGAAATAGGGACAGGAAATGAACAACCAGAGGTCCAGTGGACAAAACAAATGCCAGTTGCAGAAAAGCTGCAGATGGAGTGCATACTTGACAAAAGGGTCGGCAAGAAGACCAGGCGAAAGCAATACTTTGAATATTTGGTCAAGTGGAAGGGCCATCCAATTGAAGATGCCAGCTGGGAGAATGAAGCAGAGATCCAGGGACAAACCGTACACAAGCTCATGGATAGGAGCCCATGAAAATTTTCAAGCAAGGGAGTATGATGCAAGAGCATCTCAAGCAAGCCAGTGCGGAGATAAAAGACAGTTGGAAAAGCGCCCAACGCAAATTTTGAAAATGTCTTGAAACATTAATGAAGTCATCAAGTGGAGGCACACTTGTAAAATGTAAACGGACCTTGAGCGATCCGCTCTCGTCCTTAGTAGATAGAAGGAATTTATAATAGTTAATGCAAGTAGATGGAATTTAATGCGTAGATTAGACAGTTTAGAATGAGAGAGGGAAACAGAATATAGACACCCTCATTTTTGTATTGTAACATGGAATAGAACAGATAGAGGAGATTATGCCAATCGAGAGCATAGAGCATAGAAGGGAAGAAGCAAAGAGCTGTGTAGACGAATTCCATGTATAGAAGTTCTGGATTAATAAAAAAAGGCTTTGATTCAGACTCATGGTGTTCAAATATTCTCTGTGTATACATTTTTAAATGTTATGCTCATGAATGATTTTACTCTTTCTGTCATGCAACTGCTTTTATGCTATGTATGAATGATTTCTTATTGAATGTTTGAAATCAAAGAGAGAGAGAGAGAGGGTAAGAAAAATGAGTTTCAATTGTTTCTCTATCTGAGCAAGAGTTCCTACAAGGAGTGTAGTTGAATTGTCCGCAAGGAGTGCATTGACAAAGGGTTCAGAGGTTTGTCTCTGAAAGCTCAGACAAGATAGATTTTGTTCTCATTCCCTCAGAAGTGCAGCTAGGCATAGGAGCCGTGCAAGGTGTGTGCAGGCCGAGTAGAGTTTTAGGTTTTGTAACCTGAATGAAGTATTGAGAGACTGCTGCTGCAAGGAGTGCACAGATTTGAAGGGAGTTCAACACTTGGAAGTGTTTGAAGGTCTGCCGCAAGGAGTGCATGCAGGATTCTTCTTCAAGACTCAAAGTTGGAGAAAGCCCAGAAGGGATAGAGTCTCCACAGCCGTCGAAGGAAGCATAGGAAGCTTGTGCATTTGGAATAGTGGGAAGGCATTGCAAGTTTGTGTTGCAGGTAGTTGAGTACCGTGGGAAGATTGCTTGGTAAAAGTTGCAGAAGTCCTTGTGAAGGAAAGAATGGACGGTTGGAATTCTCTGTGGAGAATTCGCGAAGTCTCGCGAGTCGTCAGATCTCATGAAGGAGTAGGAGAGTTATGACGAGTGCTTTCGAGGGGTTCAAGCTTAGAAGGAGTAGAGCCATAGATTCAAGCCACAGGAGCCATTGGATTTACCTGTGGATTTCTATTTCGGGGTTTCGTATATTGAAGTCCCATAATCTTTGCAACAAGACTCGCGAAATCATGAAATGCAAAGTCCCGAGGGCGAAAGGATTGTGTTGGCCACAGAAGGCAACAGAGTGGACAGGTGGCGCACTTTTGACAAGGAAGTCAATTCCGTTGACCATTTCAGGGTTTCGTATGGTGGAGTCCCGAAATCTTTGAATCAGGATTCGTGAAACCGCGAAGTCCGAAATCCCGATGGAATGAAGAGCTGTTGAAAAGTCAACCTTGCGAGCACATCGAAGTTTCAAAAATTTGGGTTTCAGGGGTCTAAGAAACAAGGAGCTTGACCACCGGATTCACAAAATCATGATGTCTGATCTCCCGAAGCGTGAAGGGAGATTCCACGAGGTTTTGTTGTGGGTGCAGATTTCCTGAAAGGGAAATAGGAGAGCCATTGGTGAGAGCTCTTCGGGCCAGTGGAGGAAGAAAGATCCTGTGTACGTGGACTTCCGACCTGCGGGTAGGGAGGCCTGTGTCATCAAAGGAGCATTGGGCAACAGTAAATAGGGTTTTCAGGTATTTGTGTGGCACTACTAGTTATGGATTTTGCTAACAAGGAAGACCAGGATTGGAAAAAGTGTTGGACATACATGGGTTTTTTTTTTATGTAGAATAGGATGGAGATATGGATCATAGAATATCTGCAAGAGGGTATGTGTTTAACCTGTTTGGAGGAGCAATCAGTTGGATGAGAAAAATATAGGTTGTAGTGGTACTCTCAACTCTATAAGCTAAATACATGGCAGCCACTCATGCAAGAAAGGAAGCAGTATGGTTACAGATATTGTGTTCAATTATTGGTTTGGTACAACAAGATGTAAGGATATATTATGATAGTCATAGTGCAATCTTCCTGGTGAAGAACCTGACTTATCATTCAAATACGAAGCACATTGATGTTCAGTATCACTTTGTGAGAAACATGGTTGAAGATAAGAAAGTGTTGTTCATTAAGGTGGAAACTTTGGATAATGTTGCAAATTCATTAACAAAGTATGTGAGCACTGAGAAGTTCTCTCGGTGTAGAGGATCTATGGGCATTTCTTCCCTAGATTGTTGACTATGTAATCTTGTAACCCCCTGTATGCAAAGAAAACAACAAGTGGGAGAACGTTGGGTATGTGTTATATTATTTGCAAGATTGGTCCCATGTATTGTACATTAATGTGGGAGTAAAGAGGGATGGGGGGTGGCATCCCCCCTGTAAGGGGATTTGGGGGCGAAGCCCCCTGAAAAAAACAATTGGTGGTTTTTTGAGTCTATTTTTGCCGGTTTTTCAGCACATAGTTTTCGTTAATGGTTTTCTAATTCCGGTTAAGGAATTAAGGTTGTTGAATAGTCTGGGTCAATGGATTAGGGGTTTATATGACATGGGATCCTATATTTATTTTGTATTGTAAACAATGAAGAAGATGATGAATACAATATTAGAGGTGCATCTCTAAACAAGTTGTTTGTTTTCCCAGTTTGGGTTTCCAGGGTAAAATATATGCATAATGTGTGTGAGTGTCAATGTATATTTTCTATTTTTATTAAGAATATGTTTGTAGTAATTAATTATACAAGGTTAAAATCTACAAAATCCACCTTCTTGCATGGGGATTTGAAAGACTCATACCTTCTTGGCCTCCTATCTATGTTCAAAATTATTCCATCCTTGTTTGTTGCTTTAAGCAATCTCTCTATGGTCTTAATCAATCCCCTTAGACATGGTATGCTAAAATGGATATATTTTTTCTTAACATCGGATATTTTAGATGTCACTCTAAGACCAATGTCTATATCAATAAAGTCGGTAACTATCTCATATTACTTGTCCTTTATGTTGATGAACATATTCTCACTGGTAGTGAACCCAAACTTTTATACCATGTGAAATCCATCCTTAAGAAGAAATTTGAAATGATAGGCTTGGGTTATTTGCATTATTTCCTTGGCCTCCAAGTGTTGCAAACTAAGGAAGGAATTTCACTTTACCAGTGTAAGTATGCATGTGACCTTATTCACCTCTTTCACATGGAATATTGTAAACCAACCCAATATCCCTTCCAATCTAGAGTCAAACTTGCTTCCACTATTACTACGCCCAAAGTAGATGCCACTTTGTACTATAATTTAGCTGGTAGAATTTTATATTTGACTCATACCAGTCTTCATATTTCCTTTGTTGTTGGTCTTGTTTCCCAATATATACAAACACCACATGAGCTCCATTGGAAAGTTGCAAGATGGATGCTTTGGTATATCCATGGTTCATTTTAGTTTGGGATACATTACAGTTGAAGGGGGACTCCTTTGTTGGTTGGTTTCACTAATTATGATTGGGATAGGGACCCAAATGATTGGAATTATACTAGAGATTATGTTTAGAGTCTTAGTTCTAGACCTGTCACTTGGGATTGTAAGAAATAATAATCTCTTGCTCTTTCTTTAGTAGAAGAAAAGGATCAAGAAACAATTAATGCAAGTCAAGAAGCCTTATGTATTTGATAGATTCTTTCAGAGTTTGGATTCTAGCAACAACATCTTACCACACTCCAATGTGACAATCATAGTGCCATCAAGCTCGCCAAAGATCCAGTTCAACATCAACATAGAAAACACATTGATATACACATACACTTAATTAGAAAGCTTATTCAAGATAACATTCTTGAAGT
>JZKD02S0163356.1:65180-77603 GCA_000966675.3 Picea glauca | reverse complement strand
TCCATAAGTTTTTTTTGAAAATAAAGTAAGATGAACCAGTGAATGAAAGACATGATATAGTGCTTGTAGGCTAGAGTTATGCCCATAGACTAAAGAATCAATCACTATAAATTAATATGGTGAGATGAAAGTGAGAGATAAATTTATTTATTTATACACAACTCAAGTGAGGTGTCTCTTCAAGAACGGAGGCATCCCTTTAAGAGAGAGCTATAGGCCCACAAACCAAGGGAACACACCCCAAGGGGATGACTAGGCTAACCTAGTCAAACATAAAAAAAAAATACAATAAAGAGATCACTAAGACATAAATGACCACATGTGACGATTAACATCATTTCCATGGCTTGTACTATTGTAGCAATTCCAAGCTCAAGATCTTACCAATGAAGATACTTGGGGATGCACACAAGTTTGCATAGAATATTGAATCCAAACACAAGCATATGAACTACATCAATCCACATAATGGCCAACACAACTAGTGATACCATGTCAAGATTAAAAATAAGCAATTAAAGTATAAGCAACAAAACCACAATTAGAACAACATTCCATCGCCTCAATAGTAACCGTCCCTTGCAAAAGAAGACTACAAAAGTTGCCAACAACATAAACAACAAACAAATTGGAAATGTTGCGATACACCCAAAATGACTTCACATTCTAATTACTATTTCCGCATGTGAAAATACCCCCCAAAACACGATGGATGGAAGCAAGTAGTGAATTCTGAACTCAATTCCTCCAGCCTTGTTTTTCTCACAACACACACAAACTCAAATCCCTCAAGAAGCATCGAATTTGAGGAAGGAAAAGAACATGTGTTCCATGGTCAAATTTGGGTACAAAAAAAACCTCTTTACTTAATTGTTAGATAATAGGAGTTAGTAGGATATGATCTCCTTGATGTTTCTTCAATGACTCAAGATAGAAAACATTCTCCATTTGAAACCCTATAACATTGGGTGGTTCTACTCGAGGAAGGAAATGTAGGTCACCAAAATAGTATAGGTCGTAGTACACCTTTTAACTATGGAAGATCAAAGTCACTTGTGACATCACACCTTTAAATAATTATGACATATCATTGGGACAACCATATTTATGGGAGTGACATGAAATTTATGAGTTGTGCCCTTAGATCATTTTTATTGACATCAAAGGGAGACTTGACTATGTTCATGAAGTAAAGCTAAGCTCAAATTTTATTTAATTTTGACGAAACTATGATGAAAAGTGTTTATCCACACATATAATTTCATTCTATTGACAATCATGGGAACAACCATAAATAAAATTATTTCTCCAATTCAAATGTCCCATGTTGTGCAATTTTCACAATAGAAGAAACTAGACATGATTTTGGAGGAATGCCATGATATTTTCAAGGATCCCACAAGGTTTCCATTGCATTTTCAAGTCTAGTACCATATATATCTATTCCTCAACACATTGTTACTCAAAGAACCTATGAACTGCAAATCCTTGTCAAATAGTGAAGAAACTCAATGTTGAATTCATGGTCTCTCTTAGAAGGGACACATATGACTAATCGGTCCTCCTTCAAGTGGAATCCCCAATTTTATGTCCTCATTAAGTATGACACTTGTCACTTATGCATTAATTATTTCACCTTAACAAGATCACAATCAATAATAAGTACCCAATCCCTTGCACTGATAACCTCTTGGACATAGTAAAGGTGGTGAAATTATTCACTATAATCGACCCTTGGGATGTTTGAAGAGAACATGTGAACCTAAGGATAGGTTGTATGTGTGTTTGGTGATTCATTTTGAGTTTACCAATATGGCCATGACTTTCATGTTCCTTTTGAATGATKTTMTATGACCACATAGAGGTAAATATGTTGTGTTYTATCTCAATGATGTTCTTACTTTCAATAGRGCATKGGATGGCCACTTCCCAACACATTTTCTTAGTTYTCAAGACCTTGCAYGACSACAAGATTTAAKTCAAACCATATAAATGTGMATTCAMCATGAAGTGCATCATTATTGAATAAATATGTGTTCATGTGGGTCCGTAGAAATMTTAGGTCATCAAATACTTACCTACCCAACCAAAATCATTAAGTGGTGAAAMTTTCTTGGCTCAATAAATTTCTACAAGCAATTATTCTTGGGCTTATCTCATGTCATTCATGACCCCCTTCATGAAMTCWTCTCTTGAAACACCAAGAAKATTATACTMAAATATAATACRACACAAAARYAGSCATTTGAAGAATTGAAGTATAGACTATGTGAAACAAAATCATTATGTCTACTTGATTTGTAGTACCAACCCTTTGARTTTTGGACCAATGCCTCAAAGYATGCACTTGAGGTTATTGTTATTCAACACATCCATCCAATTGAATATCACTATGAAACCTTAATTGATGTTTTCCAAAATTACACAACTTGTGACCAATGYCTCTATGAAATTTCTCATAGTGTCAAATAAAACAATAATACATGTCGGGTAAGGAGACAATTATTCRGTCTTACCATAAACCTTTACAAWTTCTACAGGCACATAACAAATCACAAAGTCCACATCAGTTGAAGTGGATGAATTACCTACATTGGTTACATATAATTATTAATCATGAGTGGGAATMTCCCAATTGAAAAGTTTGGTACTTGAGTTGACCATCAATGAGTGTCCTTTTGACCATTTTGGACACATGTAGACATGAATATTGYAGACCATGAGTTTTMATAGATACATTTAKATCTCCTCCAAGGAAAAGCACACACATATTACTACCTATGKAAAAACCTAATWWATCACCTTGGAAAATTATATATGTGTTMYAAATGGATCAAACACACCAAACTTATTTTGAAGGCACATTATTCCAAGTTAGTAGRGAAYTTTGATGTCAAMAAGACCTTAGAAATATTGTGAAAGTATTTTATTGTCCTCACCTCCATGTAGATGTGAATAAATAAATGAAGGGRTGTGYTTCTTGTATAATTTCTAAATTGGCTAATAGGAAGTAGGGTTTGTACCCACATCTACYCATTCCTCTTACCTCGTGGGACTCTATCTCCRTGGAATTTTTGACAGGACTATAAATAAACACCCAAGCCATATTRTTGTGGCCTTTATGGTTGTTGACCRATTCTCTAAGATGGAAATCCTATGCCATGCAAGAATACCAACTCAATGCAATATATAATGAAACTATTATKTTCACATGTATGGGATAGCTTTGASTTTTCCACATCCCATTAGGTAAATATTATACATCCATTTTAAACCTTTGAAAATCCATTTGGAGTCGACTAGACATAAAGATAAACTTGTCCATRAACTTTACTTCATAGGAAGATAAATAGAYAAAAKTTATGAACAAGACTTGTGTTCCTCATATTGTGAATATGTAATCATTTACATGTTATGTACATAGGATTGCATTCATTCAASATAACTACAAAAAATCTCACCACAACTCCRKACATTGAATCCCATTTGAAGTTAGCTTTGTATCTCAACCTATAGTGCTCATTGATGTGKCTTATCCTACACCACTACGTGTAGACATGTTGAYAGGGTGGAATTTCCCAATAACAATAAGGGGTGMTCCCTGATACATARTCCCAATTAKRCTATGCACCATTTGGTTTAGGGGACCCATCCATATTCTAGMMYGACTRCCATTACTRGTTATGAGGGTGAATATGGATGGTTATGCAATGTAAAGATGTAGATGAAGACTATGTATGAAAATGAATCTAGTCTAMTTCTATCATATTATATCCTATCCTAACTGGGAGYGAGCTATAATAACCGAATGAGTTGTAATGAAACTAAAGTCTRCTAAAAACTTCACTCTGATAGTTGTAATGAAGGTGTGAAGTTAGAAACACATGCATGCAATATATATAATTAGAAAATTWTGAACTATATTTTCTACATMCATCACAACTCATATGCYCAGGACATATAAAAGATRAGGARRAAWWWTTTTTTTGTGAAAGTGATATAGATTGTGTTTGATTAGTCTATAAGMAAACATATACTTACAACACATGTGAACATCATACATTCCTCCTGAAATAGTTCACAACAAAACAACAACACATGAAATTTCTTCTCTCTTTCATAAAATTATCCCTGAGGACTTCTCAATATTCATTAACCAAGTATTTTCTCCAAAAAGAGTTCTAGAGTGTATACAAAGATTGCAGATCCCCTTCAAAGTGGGTCTCTTCCCATATTTATACCATTTTTTCTAACTTCCTTGTGACTTCCTGTATTCACCTCAAATAAATTGTTGCAAAAGATGACCTTTCAAATCCCTTGCCTAGGATTGTGACACATGTGGGGGGGAAATACAAAACCAAGGGTGGTTGAAAAAAAAACAAAAAAAAAACAAAATAGGAAACAATTGACAACAATTTCAAATTGTTATTTTGTCTTTCATCATGAACTCTTGTCATGGATATATGTTTTCACATTTCCAATTGATCATACAGTGTTGATATCTGATGGTATGCTAATTCCTTGAGGGAAACTGCGTGCATGGTTGTGTTGTTTTTTAGGGTCTGTACGTCCTTCAATAACATATCCATGAACGCTTGAATCATAGTATGGAATTTGGTAGGTTCTATGAGGTGTTTATCAATCAAGTACATTGTTATTATGGTGGTTGATTCAGTGACTTATCGTCTGCAGCTTGTGTTATCCTGTATCTTATCAACCAGTTCCTCCATTATGATGTTCTTTCCAATCTCTTCTAATTGGGGGAGTTAGCATATCTTGATCAATTATTGCATTTCCTTGTGCAAGCAATAAAATATCGCCATTGAGCTAGGTGTTTCCATGTCTTCCCTTTGTCCATATTGTTGGAATTTCTCCAATGAGTAGATATCTATTTTTCTTTCCATGCTTGAAGGGTGAGGGAGTTTGAATGGTGCATTAGGATTTTCTACAATCCACCTGTCTATATCGTTTATAACCTCTTGTATGGTGTTCATCTGTGTATTATTATCTTTTACCCTACTCTATTGATCGATAATTGTGGTGACTACATCCTGGAACATGTATAGGTGGGCATACATGTTGATTATAGCTTCCTCTAGCTCCATTCTAACCTTATTTGTACTTTCCTTGAAGCTTTGAAGGTTTCCCTCATCAATATTTACATGATGAATCTTCTCCTCCAACTCCCTGATCCTTGCTTCTTTCTCCAGGTTTTGTTGGTTTAGTTTTCAGACATTATCTTCTGTGGAGTTCATGAAAGTGGAGTCAGTGTAGGCTATGGAAACTGGATCTTCATTGACATTTCTTGTTATGGGAGCTTGCATGAGAACTGAAATTGGATTCCCCCCGATCACTGGCACTTTATTTACTTGTTCTTGCACAATCCTACCCGGCACTTTGTCGTATGTGAATTTCTTTAGGTTGGGTACTTTACTTGGTATGAATGGAGTACAAAGTAACAAACCTAACCCATTGAATGGTGCATGTCCGTTGGCACTTGTTGTTGATATCTCTGTGATATAAATGTCCATCAGTTGGGCATCATCATTTCTTGTTTCAACATATTTCTTTTGTCGTTCTTCTTTAACTGCTTTCTCGACAACTTCCTTAGCTTCCTTTTATGTTGCCTTTGTTGATGTTGCTGCATTTTCTATCGCATTTTCGGCTGCTTCTTTTTGTTCGACTTCCTTCTATGCGGTTGTCTTTGTTTTTTCTTCTTTGACAATATTCCTCTTATTTTTAGCAACATCATTCTTTTTCTTATGGAAATTTTCTTTTTTCCTCCTCTTATTATCTGCTATTACTTCTTCTTCCTCAATAGATCCCGAATACGCAGATGTGGTAGTAGCAGATCCTTTTTCCACTGCCTCTTCTTCTTATTTTTTTTTGGCCTCTTCTCTTGCTCTTTCTTCATATGAAATCCTCCCTATGGGCTTGCCTCATCTCTTGAAGACGACCTAATCATAAGTACTTGCATTAAAATGTTTCTCTTATTCTTCCCAAACCTCTGATGTGTACTCTCAAGGCACGCACAATTCAGTGAAATGTTCTTCGATGACCTTCTTCGGGTCATGTCTTTTGAATATTTCTTCTCTGAAGTGGTACAATAGTAGTATATCCACTTCTTCATGGGAATTTTTTGTGTTTGCGAAGAAGTAGGTGTCAATGTACAATGGGAGAAGTGACCATATGGATTTCATATCTAGGTAAAGTACTCTCCCTACTATGTTGATCATCGTTTGACATGCCACTTCTTGAATCACTAGTCTATATGGTACAAACCAATGAAGAAGATAGGGGCATTTCATAGCACCATACACTCTGATATAATTGTCATGTTCCAACAAATACCAATCCCCAATCCTCTTGATGATAATTATTTCTTTGTTAATCATACACGGGGTTGGATTGCAACAGATGAAATCATATAACGGAGCCAAGAAGTGTTCGCAGATCTTCTGGTACTATTTTATGTACTTGTGTTCCCAGATCACTTTGCAATATATATGAATGGATGTGTCTGTTGGCTACCATTCCCAACCCATATTTGGGTATTGGTGGGCCACGCATATGATTTTATGAGGTACGATGACATATGGAAGCTCAGGAAGGTCCTGGGCTAGGATTCTATGACTATTGTGATGGCTTCTGTTGGGTTTTTCGGTAGGATGTTGTCCCAGTTGAACATCAATCCTTTTCTTGCATAGTGGTAAATCAATGACATATATGATAGGGGAAATTTGGAGGCATCTTGCTCCCCATACAGCCTGCATAACATGACCACCATGTATTGATAAGGATTTCTTAGTGTGGTGGTGGGATATCCACCAGTGGGTCGAATTTTGAATTGCTTATATGGTGTGTACCAGATGTGGCATAAATCCTTGGTTGTATGCTTGAACTCCCCAAGAAGTTCACCATATAACTTATTGTTCCCTTTCTCTAGATGATAGAATTTGGCTAGGTATTTGGTCCAGAATGATGCTATAGGTTCTCTCCTAGCATTGAAAATGTACCTATTCCCCAATTCCACATGCTTTAGTATCCAAGTGATGGTGTCAGCGCAGGGGAATACAACAACACGAGATGCTACTCTATGAATTCCATACTTTATAATGTTTTTGAAAATCTTGAGTTTATCCTAGTCCTCTACATCAGCGATGAAGTTTTTTTTTTTGAACATTTGATATATGTCACCCCATCTGAGTACATATTCTTCCTTTTCTAGAAATCTAGAGGTGTCATTATACACTACCTCGGTAATGTCTGGATCGTCTTCGATCTGGCGATTTCTTTCATAAGATTTTTTGGTTGGCGCATTGGTGGTTATCTTCTTCCTTGGAGAAATATTTGAATATGAAAAAAAAATATGAGTCCAGTGCAAAGACAAAGCCATAACTGATACATATATATCAAAAAATAATTTGTCTAAGTATTTTATATGAAATACCTGAGGAATCACTAGTGCTAATGTTGGGTGGAATATTGTCATATGATGATGATAATATAATAGCAAGCATGGTGAACACCTTAGTGAGAAACCAAAGAAAAAAATCAGGTTAGAGAGGTCAAAAAGGGCTTGAAACCGAAGTAGTTCTTACAAACTGTGCTTATGGCTATTAGAGGAGTTAATTTTAAGTGTGTCGATAGACCATTTTGTAAATCAGAGGATATAATATTAAAGAATATTTTGTACACTAAAAGAGATCATTTGAAAGGCTCTGAATATGTCGGGGAAGTTCATGAAGAAGTCCTTGAACAAACGGTGAAAGTCACATGGAGAAGTGAGTTTGCAAGTGTAGAAATTGGCGATGTTAGTATTAACTCATTTGGTGAAACTGGAGGAGTTAATATTAAGTCCTTCAAGTAGATTGGGTGGGTTGGTACAAAGGTTTATGAAGGTACCAAGGTAGGCCGGTGAGCAGTGTGAAAACTGGAAAAGTTTAGACTAACTCCTCTGGTAATACCGGAGGGGTTTGTCTAAAAACTTTTGAAGAAGCTTAACCTGTTCAAGTTAAGTTTTCTGGTTTTAAATGATTTTATGTAAAACAATAAGTCTTGCAGAGGTTTTTTCGATCTAGTTTTTCTTTAGGGCCAGGGAAAAAGGAGGGTCAAGGGATGTTGGATTAGGGTGATACAAAGTTTGTGCTAGTCATAGGAGAGTATCCTTGTGACTTCGAGGTTGACTACTCCGTGGAAATAAATTCACACAAAGTATAATTGTGGGAGAGGGGATAAAGAAAGGCCAAGAGGAGAGGGGAAGGATATGTCATAGGTAGAAGTGGTGATACACCGCCACAAATAACTTGGGAAACCTAGGTCCAAAGGGAAAACATTAAGATAAAAATAAATAATAAAAACCCTAACCCTAGAATGATTCACTATTGAAATAAAAGGGCATGGCTTGATTAGGGCTTACTTGGAAATTCATCGGCATATGGATAGGGGTAAATGGATGGTGTGGTGCCTTCGTTTCTTTGGAAACTCAACGGGGAAATCACTTTGGTCCTCTCTTTTCGATATTTCAACAAACAAAGGTGAATAAATGAAGGGGGAGAGACTCCTTTTATAGGCGTTTGGGCACAATAAATGTGATATGACGTTGGGAAGAATAAAAAAAGTTGGTGAGAAGTCCTCTGGTATACACCGAAGGACTTCGTGGGAAATTCCCCAGTGTATACCGGAGGACTTGGTATGAAGGGTAACGGTGTTCGTCGGAGGATAAGACAATAACTCCTATGGTTTCACCAAATGAGTTTATGCTAACTCCTCTAGTTAAACCGAAGGAGTTGGCATAAAGTTGTGTGATGGTAAAAGACTCTTCGAAGAAAATTCCAAGAATCTTGTCGATGGTTACTAGAGTTGTTGGAGGGAACTCCTCTAGTGTACACCAAAGAAGTTTGAGGAAACTCTTATGATGTACATCGAAGGAGTTTACACTAACTCGTCTGAAAACCAAAAACTCAACTTAAAATTTTTTCCTAAGTGCCCAAAGTCGAAAGATGAAAATTTGTCTAAAATATGAAACTTAAAGTGGGAGGAGAAATCATCAAGAAGACACAATTCAAGGAGTTTTCAAAGAAGAAAAATAAAGGGGCTCCATTTTCTTGGGTGAGGGGGGTCATCAAGAAAAAGTACAAGAAAAATGGAGGGTTGTTGGTGCCTGGCACAACAAGACACTTCTATTTTAATATAAATATGTTGACAAAATAGTGCACTTCATCAAGTAGATTCATGTTGTGTAGAGACACTTTGATGAAATTTTTTTGTAGACATCATAAAATTATAAACATTATCATGATAAACACCACATATGACACAAATTCTCAGTGAGGGATAATGTAAGACTTAATAATCGAAACATATAAATTTAAAGGTCCAAATTGCATGTTTAGGACATTGTGATATAATCCATATGATATTATCAAGTAATGTGAAGATAATTCCTTCAAAATTTATTTGCAATTATACCTTGGGACATTGCTAGTTTTCAATGTTGAGTTGCTTTGTCCTTACAATCCCCCACTTATTTAATAGAATACTGTGTAACCTAAACCTCCAATTGATATAAATGTTGTGTCCAACTTGCACACACAATCTAACAACATCATTGAAGGACATTATGACACACTTGCAACAAGTCTATACTTTTTCTCTTCAACATTTTCAAAGAGTATCAATTACTAGAATAGATTAAGTACTTCACATGTAGGTGAAACAAAAATTTCCTCATTTGTTAGACAATACCATGGAGATCAATTCTTCAACATAGATTTTTGATGCAATGGGGACCAACACCTCAACTCTTGATGCAATGGGGACCACTTCCAACCAGGGAGGTCATATATTTTTGCATCCACCCAATTATAAAAAAAAGTGCTAATTCACTAAGTCTTAGCTCACTAGAACATTGTTATGTCGAGCATTATATAACATTTGTCACATGAGACTTAGCTCACAATTATTGCTCCAAATATCTACTTTGGGTTCAACATGATATTTCACATTGCATATCTTGTTAAGAGAGAATGAGGGTTTCTTTGAATAGTCTTTCAAAGATCGGTTTTATTTAAAGAAGATAGTAGGATTCAACATCAATATGACTCTTACCTCATTAAATATTATTAAAAGGATAGAGTGGGTTGCCTCACTCATTGAGTATGGACTAGTAGGGACAATTTTTTGTTTATATTGATAGTATTCCCTATCCTATTATCACCCTCTATGTATGTTCATGGAATCTAGTAAGGCCAAAGTTCCGAAAAGGATCTTGTCGAGACAAAGTTAGATTCAATCCATCTGTGTTTGGATTATTTTGGGCTCCCTATATTTTGGCTTTTGGAGAGGCCATTCCAAACTTATTTTTGAGTTCCAAAACCCTACCATATTATAAAAGTACATTTCTAGATCGATCCAGTCATATTTCATCAAATGTAAGAACAGTTTGTAAAAAAATCAACATTGGCCCCTTTCACTGGTCACTAGGTGGGTTCATGTGAGTCGGGTCTTGCAAAAATTGCAAAAGAAATTTTAATGCTTTTCAAAAAATCCAATGGTTGTACTATGTATTTCTCAGAACAATATTTCCAAAGAGCCCTCATTTTCCCAATTCTAAGTTTGTGTATATAAAGTGTGTAAGTTGTGCATCTCCTAGGGGGGTAAATTTCATAGTTATGACTTCATGGATCTGATTTTTCTCTGAATTAGACCTAGAGAGAAAATTAGGCTTATAGATAATGTAGGGATAACTAAGACCTTTCCAATGGAATATCATATGTCTATTTTTGACCCCCAGATGTTGACAATGAACCTTCACAAAATCAATGCTACTTTCAAGGAAAGTACATTTTGGTGGCAGAGATTTATGGTTTAAAAAGTGATAATACTAGGCACTAGAAATGAAATTAAAATTTATATTCTATATCTTACCTCAATACCTTTCTAATGACATACTGTTTTCTTCATTTTGATCTCGAATGACTCAATTAGTGCTTTCACAAGCCTATGAACCGGTTTGAGGGTGGGGTTTGGTTAGCTTACCTGGCAGATTTTTTGGGTAGTTGAATTAGTAGTTGGAAACATCAACTGAAATTTTTTAGATTACTTCATTGAACTAATTATTTATGACTTGTTGACCATACTTCATTTGCCTCATTTTGATATTGTATCAAAAAATAAAAACCTTCCCAAAATCAAGTCACTTGCAAACCCCACTAGCAAACTTGTGTTTAACATTAGATGTTCCTAGTTAAATTTGATGGCTTTGTCTATGTCATATTAGATTCTAGTTGCACAATTCAAAATTTCTTTCTAGGAGTTTTATAATGGTATGATCCATGTCTCATTCCACCTTCGTATGATATTGGTCCAACCTTGAGCTTCTCTAGTTAATTTTAGTGAAAAGGGTCAGAGGTGCATTCAATGTGTGGTCCACATTTCGAGGGAAAAATAAAATAATTAAAAAAATCAAAGAATAAATAAAAATGAAAATTTGCAGGAAAGCCACATTTTTTTGCATGAAAAAGAGGTAAAAAACAAAGAATAGAAAAATGAAGAAAAAAAAATAGTATCTCCTTCACCAAAAACCCCATTTACTCATTTTCTCACTGGAGAAGAAGAGTAGAAGTTCATTAGTTTGAGGGAGCCATGTCTAAGGGAAGGCATGGTAGAGTTTATTTTTGGGTAGGGGATTCACCATGTTTTGAGTAGGTACCCTTGAATTCCTTCCATCAGTAGGATTTGATCATTGATTTCTCCTTGATTGCATGGTTTCTATGGTGGAATAAGCTTTGGTTCTACTTTTAATTAATGTTCGTTTAGTTTGATAATTGTTGTTTCATATATTATTCTTGGTTTTGTGGTTAAATTTGTCTAGTAGGGAGGATATTTGAACCCCTCTCAGGCACCAATCCCAAGCCCATGCCATCCCTCTTAAATTTCTAAATTTGATGAAGTTATTGTTCCATGTATTTCAAAAAATATATAGAAGGGTGGGGTGGGGTGAAGGGCGGCTTGGGTTTGAACCTTGTACCCTTATTCTCCTCCCATTTCCTCATGCCCTTTTTCAAGATTTCAAAATTATTATTTGACCACCTCACACATGTGCACATTTCTACCCCCTACCTACAATACTATACATCTGCTCCTCTATCCGATTTCCCATCTTCCCTCATAACCCTCAATCACTTCACATAGGTCAATACCTACTCATATACATGTGTGGCTCCATTCCATACACCTCCATGTGTGAAATTCCACATGCACCTCCATTGCATGCCCCATCATTCTATTCTCATGACCCAATGCTCAAATAACTACTCCATTCATTGGCTCCCAAGATCCAAACATATTCCCACACGAAATATATATATGTGTGTGTGTGTGTGTGTGTGTGTGTGTGTGTGTGTGTGTGTGTGTGTGTGT
>JZKD02S0163356.1:32542-49702 GCA_000966675.3 Picea glauca | reverse complement strand
AGGACTAGATTTTGATGAAACATTTGCACCCGTAGCAAGATTAGAAGCTATCAGAATGTTTCTTGCCTATGCTTGTCATAAAAGGTTTAAAGTCTATCAAATGGATGTCAAGTCATCTTTTTTAAATGGATATTTAAGTGAAGAAGTCTATATGGAACAACAAGAGGGTTTCAAACTATCTGATAACCCTGACTTAGTATGCAAGCTAAAGAAAGATTTATATGGGTTAAAACAAGCCCCTCAAGCCTGGTATCACAGATTGGATACATATCTCAAAGACAAAGGGTTCAAGAGAGGAACAGCTGACAGCAATCTGTATATTAAAACAGAGGATAATAATTTGCTCATTGTATTGGTCTATGTAGATGACATCATTTTTGGATGTAATAAGGATTCATTGGTATAATGGTTTGCTTCTACCATGGAGTCTGAATTTGAAATGTCTATGATAGGAGAACTGTCATTTTTTCTTGGCCTGCAAATTACTCAGAGGTCCGAAGGGATGTTCATTTCTCAAGAAAAATATCTAAGAGAAATGTTGAAAAGGTTTCAAATGGAAGATTCTAAACCTGTGGGTACACCTATGGTAACTTGATGTAAATTAAGCAAGGATGATGATTCACCTGATGTTGATCAAAGCTCATATCGATCAATGATAGGCATCCTATTGTACATCACAGCATCTCGCCCAGACATAATGCATGTTGTAGGAATGGTAGGAAGATATCAAGGTGCACCTAAACAGAGTCGTTTGCAAGCTGTCAAAAGGATATTTAGGTATTTAAAAGAAACAATGACTTATGGTTTGTGGTATCCCAGAAATCAGAATTTTCAGTTAACTGCTTATTCAGATGTAGATTGGGAAAACTGTGTTGATGAGAGAAAAAGCACCAGTGGAGGAGCATTCTTCCTGGGTGATTCTTTAGTAGCATGGCTTAGTAAAAAACAAGGTTCCATTTCTTTATCAACCACAGAGGAAGAGTACATTGTTGTTGCTACTTGTTGCACTCAGGTATTATGGATGATTTAGACACTTGCAGACTTAGAGGTAAAATACATTGCACTGATCCCAATTCATTGTGATAACACTAGTACCATCAGTATGTCTAAAAATCATGTATTCCACTCCAAGACCAAGCATATTCCCATAAAATATCATTTTCTGAGAGAGCAAGTCACCAATCAAATTGTTCAAGTCAATTACATTCCCACTACAGAACAAATTGCAGACATCTTTACTAAACCCCTAGCCAAGACACCTTTTGAATATCTCAGACAGAATTTGGGTGTCATCCCGTCTCACATCTAAGAGAGTCCATCCTATTAGGGGGAGTCCTGTATTGATTGCATATCTGATACCTCCTAAAATTAATGCAACAGACCAGGGGGAGCATGTTCTCTTTCACATTGATGTCAAAGGGGGAGAAAAGAATTCAGATGCCTTAGTTGCCATCAATGCCAAAGGGGGAGATTGTTGGTAAATGTTTAACAGGAAGCATATGCTTGTCATTGATGGAAAGTACAGTAGCGAAGATGGAATGAGTACAAGAAGAAGTATCAGAAGTATTTTAGGAAGACATTGCAGAGCAAGCTCGATAAGTTCAGAAGAGATAGTGCAGAGGATTGTTGGTAGGTTTAACAGGCAAAGTGAGCTTGTCATTGATGGCAGGATCAGAGTGTGCATTGATGGCAAGAACAGTGATGGAAAAGATCAGAAGTGCAGTGATAATGGAAGAGGAGGAGCATCAGTGATCATTGGACCCCATTCTGAATCCCCGATGACCATCAGATATGAATTCAGACAAGAAGAACGCGCAGAAGAGGAGGATAGATCTGAGCGTAAGATCCGACCATCGTTGGATCAGGGAGAACCTGCACATTCATTAAAGAGAAATAAGAGGTGAAATGCGAAATGCCAAAATATGTTGGTCTGACTCCATTTCGGAGTTTCATAGATCGGGACTTGAAGGCTTGAGACCCTTCATCATAAGAAGGCGAAATCGCGAAGTGCTGAAATCGTGAAATGTGAAATGGCGAAATGATCCTAGCCGTTGGATCAAGAGGACGCATGGTGAAAAATCAGAGCACCACAAAGACTCCATTTCGGAGTTTCACAGATCGAGAAATCCAAAGGAAAGAGGTTCAAACCTGTGATATGTGAATTCATGATAAGATCTAGACCGCCAATTCACCAAGAATGTGGACCATCGATCTAAGCTCCATCTCGAAGCTTCGCCTATCACGACTTGGAGTGACGAGAACCTCCATCACAGGAATCGTGAGATGCGAACTCACAATAAGATCTGAACCGTCAATTCACCAAAAACGTGGATCATCGATCTGAGCTTCATCTCAGAGTTTGGCCTATCGTGACTTGGAGTGACGAGAACCTCCATCTAAGGAACAATGAGATGCAAGATCGTGAAAATATATGGACCATTGATTCATCGAGATCGTGGACTGTCGATCAGGGTCAATGAATATCATGAGTTCGAAGTGCCTTTTAGCGTAGCCTGTGGTCACTGTGTGTGGTCACATGGAGGAAGGACCTAGTGCAGATTAGTTCTGCCTCAAAATTTTGGGGATCGCGACTGGGAGTGTTGAGACACTTCGTCACACGAATGCCAAATGTCAAAATGTCGAAATGAATGCAAGATCCCATGGATCCAATCCAACAATGCAGGTGAATTTGAGTATGATCAGAGGGCTAATGTTTCTCTTCACAGTGTAACTGCTAGAAACCATTAATGGTTTCTGCCAGAAGATTCGAAGAGACTTCTGTGTGATCGTCAAAGGAGCTGAAGAGTCTCCAAGCTTCTTCCAGTGAATGAAGACTATTCTTAGAGGGGATTGACAGATGGATGAGCGTTGAAGTCTGTAACTGAAACAGAAAGGATAAACTTGACTGTGCCAGAGAAGACGAGGAGTCTCAACTGCCAAAGAGGCTGAGGAATCTCAACTGAACACCTAGTGATGCAGGACACATAGTGGGAACCACCAGAGAAGCTGAAGAGTTGCGATGATCAGGAAGAGAACTCGAGATGTGGAGGAGATAGGCACAGTGTGAGCATGCAGAGGCAGTGCGCACATTGCATGCACAAGGTGCACAGAAGCTATAAGAACACGACACAGAGAAGTGATGAGGGGTTGTTGCTGAGGTGAAGTAATCCATGTGTGAGGAAGTAAAGAGGAGGTGCAGCAGCTGAAATGGATAGGAAACAAAAGGTGCATTGAATGGGAATGGCATACAGAGCACAAAAGGCAGAAGAACAGAATGGGCAGTGGATGCATGCTGGAAGACAGTGAGGAAGACTGAGTAGAAAAATCTTGCAGAACAGTGATGAGACTGGTAAGCTGTTATTGAACACTATATCACTGTAATTGGTTTTAGTATTTCATATTCATATTTCAGGGAGGTTGGGAGGTGCTAGGAAGGACTGGTGTCCTTAGAGGTTCAAGTGGGTGCTTGAACACAAGGAGTTGCAGCTCCCTTCTAGTTGGTGCTAGAGAACACAGGGAGTAGTTGCTTCCTTCTAGTTGGTGCTAGAGAAACCAAGGAGTAGGTGCTTCCTTCTAGTTGGTGCTAGAGAAACCAGGGAGTTGGTGCTTCCTTCTAGTGGGTTCTAGAGAAAACAGAGAGTTGGTGCTCTCAGCAAGTTGCAGCTTGCAAAAACAGAGGTTTTAGCCTCACAATGAGTTGGTGCTCATATCTATGATAATGTACATAATGTAAATAATACTTATCATATAGAGAAGAAGAGGTTTTTACCCTGTATGGGTTTCCTCGGGAAATATCTGTCTCTGTGTTTCTCATATATGTGACTGATGTTGAATGTGTCATTTTTTTATTTCCCTGCATTATTGTGATCATCATTGAGTGCCTTGTAAGGATTTTAAAAGAAGCATAATTGTTTAAGCACGGTAACAACTGATTCACCCCCCCTCTCAGTTGTCCAATAGAGTGCAGTATGTATGTCCTGAATTATTTCAAATATTTTAGTAAGGCATACACCTCCTTTTTCCATTATGCCATACCTTAGTGGAGCATCGCGCAGCGTCTGGCTGAAATAGGCTATGGGTTTTTCGAAATCATGTTCGTCTTTCTGTAGCAGCACGTTGACAATAGTTTGTTCTGAGGCGAATGAAAACAAAAGGAAATATTTCATAAAATCTGGGCTAGCTAGTACAGGAGCTTTTTCCAGTGCCAATTTGATATCCTCAAAATAATTCTTGGCCTCCGAGTTCCACTTGATCTTGTTTCCTTTCCTGAGCATGCAAGTTATGTGTTTTATGATTTCCTCCAGGTTTGGGA
This sequence comes from Picea glauca, assembly GCA_000966675.3. NCBI lineage: Eukaryota > Viridiplantae > Streptophyta > Pinopsida > Pinales > Pinaceae > Picea > Picea glauca. Next base: position 45,390 of record JZKD02S0163356.1, on the reverse strand, counting down.
TGAATCTCCTCAAAAAATTCACCTTTCCCAGGAAAGATTATATCTCCTTTTTACTGCACGGGGTGTTGATCTTCAGGATCCATTCAACCCTGCTAGGGTCTATCTTAATGTCCTCTTTGGAAATTATGTGCCCTAACATCTTTCCTTCTTCTACCGCAAAGTGAGACTACTTTGGATTCAATGATATGCCAAATTTTTTGCACTTCCGAAAAACTCTTTTCAGGTGATCAAGATGTTGTTTGTCGGAGGTAGAGTACACAGTGATGTCGTCCAGATAAATCATGATAAAATTTTCCCTTCCGTAAGAAAACACAATGTCCATGGCCCTCTGAAAAGTGGCTCCAGCTTTCATTAGGCCGAAAGGCATCTTGGCATACATGAACATTCCCCATGGAGTTGTGAAAGCCATTTTCTCTCTATCGTCCGGGTGGACCATGATCTGATTATATCCTGAGAACCTGTCTAGCATAGACATCTTCTGGGACCCCACCACCTTTTGCAAGATGTATTCCATTTTAGGAAGGGGATAGTGGTCCTTGAGAGACACTTTATTTAAATTTTGGAAGTCCACACACAGTATTATCTTGCCACTTTTCTTTCTTACAGGTACTAGATTAGCTACCCATTTCGAGAACCTCAAAGAAACAATGATTTTAGCATCGAAAATCTTTTTTACCTCTTTCTCGACCAGCGGAAGTAACAAGGGATTTATCCATCTCATCTTCTGTTTGAAAGGTTTGTGATCTTCCTTGAGAGGGATAACATGTTGGATCACTTTCGTGTCATACACTTTCAAGTCATCGTAGCTCCATGCAAAAACGTCCGGGAAATAATTCATGAGCTTTACATAATCTTGCTTGACCTATGGAATAAGGGTCTTGGATAATTTTACCATCTTTGGGTTCTCCTCAATCCTGATGTTGCAGTCTTCCATGTCGTCTTCACTTGCAACGATCCTAGGGTTCTTAGCCACATCATTCTCATCAAACATATTTTCCAATGGCACCAAACCCTTTGGAATAATATTATTTTTCAATTGTATTATGTCCCTTCCTGCGATCTGGTTTTGGAAAGGGTCATCATTACCATGTGCATCTGTGCTCTCATATTCATCGCCGCAACATTCCTCGTCAATGTTTGTATTAGCGAACTCGTCTCTCATAAGGAGGAATCTTTCCACATGTTTGTCATCATCGAACACTTGCCAGTGTTTGATATTATCAGACACTGTCGACCTATGCCTAACCTCGATTTCATACTTTTTTTCTGGGAAGATGGGGATCTTAAAAACTAAGGTCGAGGTGTCCAACACATCGGTGATCTGATTTTGTTCTCTGGGGATAGCAGATAGGTCATATTTTGAGAATCCTTCGAGGAGGTCCAAAGCCATATTCTTGTACGCTCTCAGCCTGGGGTGTTTGGTCTGATATACACCCTTTATCTGATTTATGATTATCTCGGAATCCCCGTGCACGGATATATTTTGCATGCCCCAATTCTTTCAGAACTTGTAATCCCAAGATTAGTGCTTCATTCTTGTATGATCACAGCTTCATGCTTGCTTCAGGGGGGCTCACCCACACGTCAGCCCCAGCTCCTTCTCTACTGACTGCACTGTCAAAACTCATGTTCCACACCCTATTTTTCGCGTGGTATTTTGGGCCGGTGCATTTTGTTGTTTCCCATGCAGTCTCCTCGTCAGTTGTTAGAATGGTTGTCGACTCTTCTTCTTCAAAATTTAGGTCATTGTAGAATATAGAAGACCCCACCTCGGTGTCGATGGTTGATTGTGTGGTTGCATCTTGTTGCTTACCATGTACTTCAACAACACTTCTATGTACAACCTTATGTCATGGCCAAAAACAGGGATAGTGGCATATGACATATCCATATGCAACATGCCTTTCAACTTCGTAGCCCAAGACCTTGAGAGCAACATGCCGAATTTTGGGGGTATGTCTTTGAGGACCACGTCCATGACCATGTTATTAGCAATGATTTGATCCAACAATAAAACTAGGTCCTTGATAAGGCCCAAACACTTGACTTTCCTCGAATCAAAAGAGAAAAGGTCTTTGTATGGCCTGGTGACATCCAAACCTAGTTCATCCATGATCACCTTCAACATGAGGTTGTGCGATGTGCCAGAATCCAACATAGTGTTATGTAGGTTCATGTCATGGATCTTCAGACTGACGTAGAAAGGAGGGACATCTTCCATATCACTTGTCTCTTTAATACGCAGACCAAAAAGGATGGTGGGGTGATCATCTTGAAGATTCATAGTATCAGGGGTCCCCCCCATTTTCAACATTTTAATGATTTGTTCCTGATACTCACCCTTTCTAATAAGTTCATTGAACGGGATAGATATTTTTATTTTGGCCATCTCGTGTTCAAAATTGAAAGGGGGACAAGTTTTCTCTACCTCTTTTCCGCTCACCTCTCGACCTGTCTCCGGGGCTTTCTTGGGGACCCCCTCCTTCGACTTATCTTTCTCTGTCACGTCTTTGGTTTCGTTGTCTGACCTTGTTCAGCTTGTGGAAGGAGTGTCCACTGGAGGGTTCCTTATGGGGTTCGTTTGTTGTGACTCGGTAGGCATGTCCTTGCTCTGAAGGTTATACTTCTTCTGGAACTGCATGATGGTGTTTTGATATCCTTTCTTGAACTCTTTCATCTCCCAAGACAGCGCATCATCTGTTTTTAGCATCATATCATCGTCGGCCTCTGGCACGAAGTCTTCATTCCTACTCATATATGGATCATGCTTTCTCTTCGTCAGGAACACGTGCGGATTTTGGTCATCGCAACAATGCATCTGGTCAACGGAAGTCTGGTCGAAATCCTCACCCGCGTAGTTGTTCTGGAAAGGAGGTCTCATTTGTTGATCACCTTGATCCCTTTTCTCTTTTTGTTCCCTCTATCTGATCTGAGGGATTTGACCTCTTCTGAGGTTTTGATTTCTGGGAGGTGGGTCATTTTGTTCTCGGCTCCATCAACTTCTCCATGGTATTCATCATCATGTTGAATTTATCGTCAGAGGACTGTGATGTCGATGGTTATGTATCTCCCTGGGGTCTCTTATCGCCTCGGTTGAACCTTGGTTTTTTTTTTCCCAACACCATCATGTTTACTTCGACTTCGACAGCATTGCTCATTATAGAATCTAGATTCGTTGATCTCCTTTCTCTTAACAGCAAGGAGAAATCATTTTCGAAGGAATCAGCGTACCGCAACTGCGCAAGACCAGGGGGAGACTTGACTTCTGTAGGGATCGAGTTGTACACCTTCAAAAAAGTGGGCCGAGAATTCATGCACCGTCTCTTCCAGTGTTTTCTTCATGTTATTGTATTGTGTGTCAATAATTGCAAAGGGTTTTTCTTGTCTCCCCATTTATATAGGAATGACGTCTCGAATGCTCACGGGGGGGAGGGATTTCAACCATTTTCTCACATCTCTCAAGAGGCTTTGTGTGAACAGCCTCATTTTTTCATCTACGTATTCCACCTCCTCCAGGTCGATGAAATCATTAAACCCATCCATGTGCCTCTAAGCGGAAACATTTCCCTTAGCGTCATAGAGCCTGATCCTCTGGCCATAATTTTGAGGCAAGTCATGCAATTGAGTAGGCAGGATGAGGGGAGCGAATCAGGCGGCCATATCCCTAGGAGGATTCAGATTATGAGGGATATTATTTGATACTAGGGCTCGAAATTTCTATGGATTGAAAACAGTCTCGTCCAAACTGGTCTCTGACTTCGACCGGAACAAAGGTTACTCAAAGAATGCATCAAACTCAAGGTCACCAATGCTCTGTGCGTCGTCTTTGGGAAAGGACATGCTTCTTTCCAGGTAGTAGAATGAGTCTGGTGCTTTCTCTCTATCCTTGCACAAAATCTTCTCAGGTTCGTACACAGGTTCCGAGGGGTTTGGGTCAGGATTCACTCTGGTGTAAATCGTATTTGGAGCCAGGTTTCCTGAACTGTGTTACTTGAGGCTACTGGTTTGTTTGGACTAGAGTCACCAGGGTAAGGATTTCAGTTGGTATGGACGTTTGTCCCTCTGTTACCCTTAGGGATCAAACTACAATGTTGTCGTTCTCCCAGGGAAAATCTATTCAATTTCGTTCCCCAACAACGGCGTTAGAATGTTAGCACTCCATAAATCCATTCCACTGATAAACAGATGATGAAGGTAACTTTTTCAACCAACTTTGAGACCCGAAACTAGCCTTTCAGATCTGGAGAGGGCTCTCTCAAAAATGGCGCGGTCTTCGTGAAGGATATGACTTTGAAAACAATGGCTAGATTTAACACCTATGATATAATGGGTTCTGGTTATATTGGCGCAGGAAGGTAAGACTTGGGCTATGGGGTTGATCTGAGGAAGAGACGAGACAAATGAATCAATGACTGGACTCGAGAGGATAAGGCTAGGTGAGCAACAACCTTCAGTGTAAAACTGTAATGTGTGGTAGGAGAAATTACAGGAAGTAACTTTGAAGAGCCGTTGTGGACGAATTTGGAGTTAGCTTTAGAGGAAAATGTTTTGTCTAAGTGGCGCGAACAAGGGACGTTGTACAACGAATATGTAGGTTCGATAATTCGTTCTGAAATAGATAGAAAGAGATATGAAATAAAGATAACAGGAAAGCACATAATCAAAGAAAGAAGCACAATACATCAAACTGTTATAGCTAGAATCTTTTCATCAAGTCACAGGACCTTTGCATTAAATTCTGGTCAAAACTTCAGATTACATACAATAGCTATCATCTCCCAAATTTGCCAACCAACCCGGCTTACATCAAAAATATGAAATATATAAACGAGCGTGTCACTTGGGCTACCCTGCTTCCTAACCGCTAACCCTTAGAACTAGGAAAATTGAACAACATGTGTTGGAGACTCGTCACATAGTGTTTTCCAAAAATAGACAATAATCACGCCTTTTACTTATGATTGTTCACAGTTTCTCCACATGATCTGATCATCGGTCAGGATTTGGCATGGAGAAAATATGTGTCGGTGTGTTCCTTTGATCATGTGTCCCGACGAACAGGTGTCTGTTAGGAGATTGATGTCTGTAAATAATGGCTTCGATTTCTGTGATGTGATCATTTGTTGAGAGTTGTGCGCAGTAAGTAGTTGTTAGATCGCCGTGGTCGTTATCAAAATGGTAGTGTTCTTCAGAGAAATATATCATTCAAAACTACCAATATTTTTCTCATCAGTAGCGGGTGCAGAGACAGGTTCCAGGTAAACTTGTTTTTCCTGCACACTGGCGAGAGCTACACAGGCTTCTTTCTCAGTCGTTTCACATTCTCTGGAATGTTTCACATGCCTTTCTTTCACCAATCTCTGTGTTTCTCACAATTGTACAATGGTGTCTTGCGCCTCTATGAGCTGCCTTTTCAACCATGCCATGTTCCCTTCACGACCCTACGTTGTAGACGTTTCTGTAGCCTTTGTTGCTAGTTTTCTCCTTAATTCCATGTTTTCCTGATAAAGTTCGGCGATGGCCAGATTTGCTTGCTTCAGTTGTTGAGGTGGCACTTGATCATCCGCTTTTGTGATATCCACTCTCCTTGTTCTTCTCCTGTCTTCACGGCTCGATCCCCCAACAGGTTCTAGCCGGATGGCACATCTGATTCATTCTTCAGCCATCAATCTGATGCACGGTTCTTCTGAAAATCGAGCTTCCATGATCTCCTGGTTTTTTCTCGGCCTACCCCTCTTCTAAGGCATTTGTTGCTGGGGAGAAGGGGCTCTTACTGTCTTCCCCTCCTGTGTGAATCCCTCCATTTCAAATTTTCCGCGATTTGATCTGGTATTCTCTGCAGGTAAAAGAATAGTTCCTTTTACATCTTTGGGAATGCCTGTCGCAGGTGAGAATGAATCCCAGTCCCTTTGGGGCTCAGACCTTACAGTTCTATTGTTTTGTGCCCCTTTCCTTGCGCTCTGATAGGTCTCTATGGCATGACCAAGGTGAACTCTATGCGTAGTGTATCCAACAAACGCACAAGAGGGAAGGTTTTGATCACACTGGACTGGCAAGGGAAATTGTGAAAAGATTCTAGGCCTGGTTCTACTACTGGAGAGAATGCTGAGCATCCAAGATTTATAAAAAATTGGACAAGAGAGGAAATCATGCTGGAGGACATCGAATTCATGGAAACGAGATGTTCTAATTCAAGTTGCAGGTTTTCCATGGAAAATCCCCACGTGTAGGATACAAGTGATAAGGTTTGTTGGTCATGTATGATACGAACACCGTGATTTTTCATTCCCTCGGTCTCCATGATGAATTCATAATATTTTTTTTACTTGCCAACACGACCTCTATTAACCACTTGACTCGACCTGGGGCACATAGAGACTGGTTTCTCAACAGGACTCGACTTTCTTGGAAAAGACATACTCGTACCTCTTATACGAGTTTCGAATCTGACATCTCTTTCCATTTCCAAGGGCCAACTGGACACTTGTTGACTTCAAACTTGTGATGTTACGTACATGACTTCACATGTTTGGGAACATGGGTCATAACGTGACTTTAAAACCGACTCTAAATTGGAAATAAAAATGGCGGCACTAACAGTGCCAAATCTTTAGTTTGTTGTATAACATCGAAATGGACTCTAAGATTGTCTATTATCACTAAAGTTTGATCCATATCATGTGCTTATCTCCAATCAAAAAACAATTTCTGAGCTACTCTCTTCACAACGTATTTTAAATACTTATTTAGGGCATCAATCCTTTGAGTGAATTCGATTATGTCTTTGTCTCTTTCAACCATTTGTTTATGAAAATCCTTAATCACTTTGTCCTTTTCCTCCATTTTTTACTTCAATTCCAAAATATGGACATCCTTCTACTTAAAATTTACTTCCACTCTCAAGAGTTATTGTGAAATCTTGGAAACTCTTTTCTTTAAATATTCAAATTTCTTTGCCTCGACCCCTTGATATGATAAGACATTTACTTTTAGGATATCCACTTCTAAGGTAGGTGGTTGTTGAACTAGGTCGCCTAATTTTGTTATCCCTTTTTATTCTTTTAACTTATCAATTATAAGACCCATTCTATCATTTTGCTACTACAACTTAAAAACTTGATCCATTAATTATTCTTTTTCCTTTTGTGCTTCTTGTTGAGTACACAATGCACCCTTAAAAAAAATTGATTTTGGGGTAGCACTTTCTCTTCTTTTTTTTGTCATTTGTTTTCTTTCTTTGTGTTTTAGTTTTTAACTTCATTTGTCATCTTCTTTGAGTCCCTACATTTTTTGTTCATTTTTATTTCATTTCCAAATTAGCTTAAGAAAACTCAAAAAATAACTCTCGTGTTTGCATAAAAACAAATAAAAGAAATCATTTAAAAAGAGCTCGAAGAGCAAGGATTTTCAAAAGTAGTGATGAGAGCATCGAGATCAGGGAAAAGAGGAATGAATCAAAACAGTTAAAATCCCTACCTTGACGCTAGTCTTAAAAAAACATCGATGAATTATCGGTGTCAGCGGAAATTTGAACATGTGCATAGTAGAAATGATTAACGTTTTTTGTCGATCACCTATAAATCCATTGGGCATCTATAGAATTTGTTGAAATATTAAAGTGCAAGGGTTCACATTTTTCGTCAATCATCGATGGGTCATCGGCGATGGCGAGTATTATCTGATTTTGGTGCTTCATAGATTGAATTTATTCATTGATGCCAATGAAATTCTTTGCCAAAGGGTAAATCCTGGTCATCCAATCATAGGAAAGGATGGATCCTGACTGTTGAAAGCTTCATCTTGAACTATATCCATTTCGATGATGGAGCCACGTTATCCCGACACATCACTTGTCACGACATTTTTCCACGTCACATGTTGTACAGGGCCACATTACTTACTATGCTTCATCTTCGTTGTGCCAACACATCATGTCACCCACCATGTCAGTTGCCCATATCACCTGCCACATCATCATTTTGTACAAATGACCTATGAAATTTTATAAGTACGCAATGGGGTTAGTTTCTCTATTATTTCCAATGATCGGACCTCGGGGTTTTCATGTGTTGTAATTCATGGAACACAGGGTTACATTGATACCAATAGGCATGATAAATCATGCTAAACATACTCTCTAAAAAAACCTCAATAACACTACCTTGCATCAAACCATCCATCAATGGTTTGTTGAACATACATAGAGCATTTAACACCACTGGATTCGTAAGATATTAGTCTCACATTCAAAATTCGATGTTTTTTTTCATGTATCTACCATAAATGGAAAACATCCAAACAAGGAGGAGTCTAATTGGGCCTTGTCCTTGGGTATAATCCCTATTGTTGAGGATAAGGAATCCATCCCCCTAAATATAATCGACACTATAAGGAGGGTCTGATGGATGGAAATCCATACAAACAACACACATATAGAAAATCCAAGACCTGAAGATGTACCCCTTGACAATACTTCACCTTAGGTTGAAGAGAGTTCTATATATCATCCTGAAATTCCATACGCAGTATGTCATGAGGAAGTAAATACCTTTAGGTGCATCACTAGAGCATACATGAGATAAATTGGGGCACTACCCATAACTCACTTGATTCCTTGAAGAAGAAGAACTGTAAGATCTGTAGTGTCCACATAATAACATACTTTGGTATATACGGTTCAAGACCTAGTGGAATTATCCCTGCAATAAATTGATCATCCCTTTATTCAAATTCCAAATACTCATGTCAATCGTGCAGTATCTCGGCTAATAAGTTGTTATTCTGATAATAAAGGATACTCAAAACCTGAAGAGGAAGAATCATATATGGAGTCAGAAGATTTAGACCAAGACCCGGATAACATGGAACACAATAATGACAATAAAAAACAACTTTGGTTGGATAAGGATGCCTTGGCATTACTCGGTCTACTACACCACTTACCCAAACATCCAAAAGAAATTACTCCATAAATATAATCCAAAAACATCTGGATCTCCCGAAGATCATATTAAGAAGTTTTTTCTCGCTATTAGGTTGATGAATGTCCAACATGAGGATTTTGTATGTCATATTTTCCCCACCTTTTCCCTTACACCTTTCTGAACTCATCTTCCACTTTGTATTTCAATCTACCTATTGGATCCATAACCAATTGGAATAAGTTCAAAAAGGAATTTTTAGATAAATATGGAGAAGAAACTACCACTAGAGCACTTATGGTTGAGTTTTTTTTTGCTACCATGGGACCTAATAAAAAGGTTAAGGATTTCAATCAATGTTTTACTACAATCTTGAACAAATTTCAACATGGAACAACCCCTGCTCAAGAATTATAGATTGAGGTTTATGTTAATTCCCTTCCATCATTGATCTCTATATTTGTTAGAAGGGAAAATAAGGGTATCTTGGCTACTAATTTTTAGGAAGCTAAAACAATAGAATTTGAGATGAAAGGTTGCAAGGAGATTCATATTTCATTAGGAAAAAAGGAAACATCACAACCTGAAAGAGGCCTTTTTTGTTGAGACCACAGGGTAAACAACCTCTTGAAAGTATTGAAAAAGATATAACTAATATGGATAGTTTGAAAAGGATGATTAAAAACTCTCCAATGAGATAGTGGACATGAAAAGGAATGTAGGAGAGGGTTCATCCAATAAAATACTGTACATACCTTTCTTTAAGATACCTACTCCATTTAAATCTATCAAACCTCCTCCAGCAAAACTGGATATTTATTTAGGAGAAGTGACATCATATAATTTTTGCAATTATCATTAGGAAAACCATTCTGAGAAAACCTACCCACAATGGATAAATGATATGAACTTGATGGAAAATCATTTTCTAGAAGGATGTGACCTAACAGATAGAACCAATGACCATGAACTAGGGGAGAAAGATGAATAATGTCTTGAACATCCCAGAGAGGCATCCATGGTTTTGTGGGATATGATGTCGGGGTAAACATGACTAAACCAGAGGATGTAATTGATGAAACACTAGTTTTCTAAACCAAAAGCATAAGCCCTATCTCCCATTCTCACCCCATTGTGTCTCAGACACCTAAGAAACCATGGACACATGTACCTCAAGTTAAACCCACTACTGCATTTATTTATTTACCCAAATCTATATATCATGAGTTTGAACATATGGAATATAATGTGATTGAGTATTTGAGAAAAAATAAAGCAAATATTTCGGTCATGGATCTCAACAAAATATCACAACAAAAGACTATTTTTCTCAAATATTTGAAGGATGAAAAGGCTCAAACAATAAATTCTAACCAAACCACAAACAAATCAAATTTAGGTGAACCTTGAAGATCTACAGCAAACATACTATATATGGAGAAGAAGTCCAAGACATACACACCTCCATTCCTACTAACTTTTGATATTTTCAACAGTAACCTACACAATTGTTTGGTATACTCTAGAGCATCCTCAGATGTCATGTCATACTATATCTATAATAAATTGAATGTGACACCCACCAAGAGCTCAACCAATATCATCCAGTTAGATAGGTCATAAGTAAAGGTCATAGGAGAATTGAAATATGTTTTGATTAGGATTGCTTCGAATCTAAAGATTCATCAAGTCATTGGCATAAATGTTGTGGATATTCCTGAAGCCTATGGTCTTTTGCTTAGTCGATACTGATCACATAAATTCCAAGGATATTTTCCCTCATATTGGTCTCACTTATGGTTACCTTGGAATGAAAATCCCAACAAAATTAGGATTAATAAAGAAAAATATTTGAAACATAATATAATTGATTCGGAAGAACCTAATGAACCATCCTCATTTGAATTACTATCCTCGGAAATTACTCCCTTGATTCATAATTTGGAAATTTCATAGCTTTGACATCGGAAATTCCAATGACATAGAAGTCAGAATTATTTCTGCAAAATGATGATATTTTATCATAAACCTACAATAAACCCAATGAATGTTTTGTAGGTGGTGTTCCGAAATAAAATCTTAAAAAATAAGAAAATAAAAAAATTAAAAGAACAACATGGTACCTCATGTTACTCTTGAAATCTTGACACTTTTCTTTGATGGATCCCAGTCTCAAGAAGGAGCATGGGTTGGGTGTGTTTTTCTATATCCAAATGGTAAATGTAGTTTCATGTCTTATAGGCTATAATTTGAGTGCATAAATAATATTGTCAAATATGAAGCCTTGGTTCAAGGTCAGAAGAAAGATATTGATTTGAATACCAAACAACTCAATGTTTTTGGAGATTCTAAAATCATAGTAAGACAGATTAGGAATACTATACATTGCAACTCACCTCAACTCAGAAATTATCAGCAATAAATTCACAAGATAATAAATAATTTTCTCACTTTCAACATTATTGTTGTGCCTCGATCCCAAAAAAATTTATTTGATTCTTTGGCTACAACAACCTCTAGGCTATCATTGTTACAAGACTATGAAGCTACTAGGTTCACCATTAAACTATTATATAAATCTTCTGACCCTAATAATGTCACAAATTGGAGGGTGTTTGAAGGAGATGAACAGATAATAGAATTTCTAACTCATGAAGAATTTTTTAAGGGAACTTGTTATTGATGATGAGGAAATTCAAACAATTCTGACTAAATGGGAGTTTGAGGGTTCAAAAGATAAATAAGGTACAACAATAGTGAGACCTAGACTGCACACCATGTCGAAAGGGGTAATCAATCTAGAAAATATGTTTGATCTATGAGACAAATTTAAAATCCCACTAAATGTAAACACTAGGAGCTCTAGTCTAACCTATGAAGTAATCAATCTAGGAACTATTGAAAACCCCAGGAATATTTGAAGTAATCAAAGAAGAGATTATTTGAAGTTGTTCTAGGAATACGAAGACAGTTTTTACTAGTCGTACCAAAACCTTAAAACTTATGACATGATAATCATGCAACATATGATACCACTCAAGAATTATGTCAAGCCATTTTAGAAAAAATTACAAAATTTCCAACCTTCACTAGAACCCTTAATGCAAAAGGAACTTAATAAATTTTTAGATGAAAAAATCATATTTCAAGTAAGGAATTTTGCCTAGGTGGAAAACTTGGTGCCAGTAAAGAATAAGACATGTGAGATTTGTCTTTGTGTGGATTTTTATAATCTAAATAAATCCTATGAAAAGGATAACTATCGTGTCCCTCCAATGGAACAACCCTTACAAATTGTTTCTAGGTCTAATATGTTCTCACTTATTTATGGTTTCTCAAGATATAATTAGGTTTTAGTTTCATAAGAAGACCAACTAAAAACTACTTTTCGTACTAAGTAGGGTACTTTTGCATACAAACACATTCTTTTTTACTTAATTAATGCAGGACCCACATTTCAACGAGCCATGGATGTGGCCTTTAGAGGGAAAATAGATATATGTTCGTCGTATGTCTTAATGTTGTAACTATTTATTTGAAAAACATATCACATCACATTCTTCATCTAACAAAACATTTTGAGAGATGTAGAAAGTACAATATGTCCCTTAACCCAAAAAATGACTATTTTGGTGTAACTGAAGGAAAACTTATGGGTCATATTATATCAAAGGATGGAATAGCTATTGATCTAGAGTAGGTAAAAGTGTTTTCTCGTCTACCTTTTCCACATAATAAGAAAATGATTCAATCCTTCTTTGGAAAGATCAACTTCATGAGAAATTTCATATATGATTTTGCTTAAACAATTAAACCCTTGCAAAAAATTATTCGTAAAGATGTTGAGTTTAAAGGGAATAAAGAAGAAAAAGAAGCCTTTGAGAAGATTAAGACTATTATTTCTCAGGAACCTATTTTACACAGTCT
>JZKD02S0163345.1:0-23285 GCA_000966675.3 Picea glauca | reverse complement strand
CATGATTCAACAGTATCTATGACATTTGCGACAAGCTGTACAGGAGTTGCGACACTTGCGACAAGTGAGAGGTATGTGCGACACTTATCCAGTTGAGTGATTTGGATGTGTAACACATACTAATGCATACAAAAGAAACACACTTTTACCTAACGACATATTAGACCAAGTAGATCTTAACTAACTCCTAAGTGTCTAAATATCCTAACACTCATCTCAGTAGAGGTCATCAAACAGTTGGAATTTTCGACAAAAACACACCCACAACCATACAACATTGGGTGGCTTCGCCAAGGATGAGATCTTCATGTCAGCCAACATTGTCGATTATCATACGGCATCCAACCCTTCAAGGATGAGGTATTATGTGATGTTGCCCCACTAGATGTCTGTGATGTGCTTTTGGGCCAACCATATATCTGGATATTCCATGTGGTTTATGAGACCCGACCCCGTAGTGTCATTGTTACTTTGGCAGGTCATCTCTACAGAATTCCAGAGGTATTTCTGACTACTGTTCCACCTAAAAAGTATCGCAAGGTACTATCTCATACTGCAAAATTTAGCTTCTTCACAATCTGTTCAAAAGGAGAACAAAAGGACACTGCAACCACCATAGCCTTGTCCCAAGCACCTTCTATCCAATAGAAACAGGTCGACAAGTCTCCAACAAAGTGAAAATATTCCTTTTGCACATCGTCCTCTCATGTATCTCGACTTGTTGAACAACCTCAACCTCAAAAGGTTCATGACATATTTCCACAAACGGAGCAGGGTGATTCAAAAAACGCTTTTCCCTCTCCCCCGGGAACTCAACACAATGGAAACCATTACTTCTTAAGGAGGGAGGATTGATTTAGGTGGATATCAATGGGCACCCACCTTTTCCAAATTGCTCAAAATTGTTTTTTGACAATTTTCGCAATTTACTATTTTTAGCAGGTTATATCTTCCGGGGCCATTTTGAGGGCCTAAATGAAGGTTTTTCAAGATTGAGGTTCTAAATTATAACTAAAGGAATTATTGATCCCCCAAAATAAATCTTCTCGACAATACCTTTCCAACGAGATATTATATACCTAAAATAGAGATCGTATGCAAAAGTTACGACCCCGAGAAGTTGATGTACTAACTTACCCAAACGAGGCCCACATGACTTTTGGCGCTTCATCTCCTAGGGTTAGGTTTTTGGATGTCTAGGGTTTTTGGAATTCCTGTTTATTGTAAAAATTCCTTCAGAGCCTCATTATAGTCGTCTTCTTGCAAATGCGAGTATCTATCACATCTCTTCTGAGAGATAAGTTGCCACCATTCTAGTGAGTCTTTCACTTTGTATTTTTACAGTCTTTGTACATTTATTTCATTAATAGAAATCGTGTATTATTGTATCTTTGTGTTTATGGTTGCATCTCTAATACTTTTATTTTATATTATTGGATATATGCGATATCTCTGTGAATTTCTTTATTATATCTCCGCTCTCATTTCGTGTCGAAAATAATCCAGATCAATGGTATCAGAGCAGGCTGCTCTTGATTGTTTTTTCAGTGCATGTCCCCGATGAGATCCGAGTATAGAAAGTTGGGTCTTGATCTTTTCTCTATTGAAGAAAATCTCTCTCATACACCCAAGAAACCCTCAATGGCGGAAGAAAAGAAAAACGACGACACAGGTGATCCTATCAATTTGTTGCTTGATCAAGCTCTCACATGACAGAGGGATGAAATGATGGAGAATTTTTCCCACATCCTTCTGTGCCTACCAATAGAATCAGGTGCATATTCATCAAGCGACCACTTTGGAGGCACCTCACCTTTCAAGCTACAAGTTAATTTCGATATTCCTATATTTGAAGGACAGATAGATGTAGAAGCCCTAGAAAAATGGTTAACTCTGCTAGAAGGTTATTTCTTTGTTCACAATTTTTCTGACAAAGAAACGATCACCTTCGCACTCCTTAAATCTCTCCCTCATGTCAAACATTGGTGGGAAACTTACTGGGAGCAAAGTTCCACATAGGAGTCTAGAATATATGGGGCCGATCCCACTTGGTATTCTTTTGTGGATGCGGTAAAGGAACAATATTACCCTGTTGGAAACTATGAGGACCAATACATGAGATGGACCACACTATAGAAAGAGAGGGGCCAAGCAGTTCAAGAGTTCACCAATACCTTTTATACCAGTGCACCAAGCTGGGTATCAAAGACTCCGAGCGACATTTGGTTCTGAAATACCATGGGGCTCTACATAGATACATCCAGACTGAAATCGTTTTTCTGGACATTTCATCACTCGGTGCTGTTTATCGATATGCTGTTAAAATTGAGAAGAAATTTAAGCATCAGAACAAACGGGAATTCGGGTCTGCAAATCTGCAAAAACCAAAGTATGACAAAGACGTCCCTAACAAACTGTCTCCCAAAACCAGTCCAATACACAGGTAAAGAAGGGTGACGGGAAGACAAAGAAGGACACCGAAAAATGGTGCGAGTTCCAAAATATTCGTTGGCACAACACCGATGAATGTCGCTCAAAATAGTCATTGGTGGCCGAGATCAAAGACAAAGAGATGAACCCTGATTCTGAATATGATTCTAAAAATAATGGTAAAGGACAGATCATTGACATAGACCCCACTGCTATTGCCGCAACTGCACGAATTCAACCAGAAAAACCAATAGATGTTGAAGAGGGGGAGCGCCTTTTTCATTCACAGATGTGGGTGAAGGGGACCCCGTTGCATTTTATTGTTGATAGCGGAAGCCAGAAGAACCTCATCTCAACAGAGGTCATAAAACAGTTGGGATTGTTGACAACAAAACACTCGCAACCATACAACATTGGGTGGCTTCGCCAAGGATGAGATCTTCGTGTCATCCAATAGTGTCAATTATCATATGGCATCCAACCCTTCAAGGATGAGTTATTATGTGATGTTGCCCCACTGGATGTTTGTGATGTTCTCTTGGGCCAACCATATATGTGGAGACGCCATGTTGTTTATGAGTCTCAACCCCATAGTGTCATTGTTACTTTCAGGGGTCATCTCTATAGAATACCAGAGGTATTTCTGACTACTGTTCCATCTAAAAAGTGTCACAAGGTAGTATCTCATACTGCAAAATTCAACTTCTTCACAATCTGTTCAAAAGGAGAACAAAAGGACACTGCAACCACTATAGCCTTGTCCCAAGCACCTTCTGTCCAACAGAAGCAGGTCGATAAGGCTACAACAATGTGAAAATATTCCTTCTGCACATCGTCCTCTCATGTATCTCAACTTGTTGAACAACCTCAACCTAACAAGTTCATGACATATTTCCACAAACTAAGTAGCGCGACGTCTCCAGAAAGACAAGCAACTCACCAAGATGCAGATTCAACAAACGATTTTCCCTCTCCCCCGAGAACACATCGCAATGGAGACCATTTATTCCTAAGGAGGGAGGATTGATCTAGGTCGATATCAGTGTCCGCCCACCTTTTCCAAATTGCTCAAAATAGTTTTCTGGCAATTTTGGCAATGTAATATTTTTAGCAGGTTTTAACTTCCGGGGCCATTTTGAGGGCCTAAATGAAGGTTTTTTGAGATCAAGGTTCTCAATTATAATGAAATGCATGATTGATCCCCCAAAATGAATCTCCTCGATGATACCTTTCCAACGAGATATTAAACACCTAAAACGGAGATCGTATACAAAAGTTACGACCCTGGGAAGTTCATGTACTAACTTACCCAAACGAGCCCACATGACTTTTGGCGCTTCATCTGCTAGGGTTAGGTTTTTGGATGTCTAGGGTTTTTGGCATTACTTTTTATTGTAAAAATGCCTTCAGAGCCTCATTGTAGTCATATTCTTTCGAATGCGAGTAGCCGTCACATCTCTTCTCAGAGATAAGATGCCACCATTCTAGTGAGTATTTCACTCTATATTTTTACAGTCTCTGTACATTTATTTCATTAATAGAAATCATGCATTATTGTATCTCTGTGTTTATGGTTGCATATTTGATACATTTATGTTATATTATTGGATATCCACAATATCTCTTTGAATTTCTTTATTATATCTCCGCTCTCATTTAGTGTCGAAAATAATCCGGATCGGTGGTATCAGAGCAGGCTGCTCTTGATCGTTTTTTCAGTGCATGTCCCTGACGAGATCTGAGTATAGCAAGTTGGGTCTCGAGCTTGTCTCTCTTGAAGAAAATCTCTCTCACACACCCAAGAAACCCTCAATGGTGGAAGAAAAAAAAATGATGGAGCAGACGATCCTATTAATCTGTTGTTTGAACAAGCTCTCACATGATAGAGGGATGAAATAATGGAAAATTTTTCCCACATCCTTCAGTGCCTGCCAATAGCATCAAGCGCATCTTCATCAAGAGGCCAATTTGGAGGCACCTCACCTTTCAAGGTACAAGTTAATTTTGATATTCCTGTATTTGAAGGACAGATAGATGCAGAAGCCCTAGAAAAATGGTTAACTCTGTTAGAAGTTTATTTCTCTGTTCACAATTTTTTCGAAAAAGAAAAGATCACCTTTGCAGTCCTTAAAGATCTCCCTAAAGTCAAACATTTGTGGGAAACTTACTGGAAGCAAAGTTCCACAGAGGAGTCTGGAATATATGGGGTTGATCCCACTTGGGATATTTTTGTGGATGCGGTAAAGGAACAATATTACCCTATTGGAAACTATGAGGACTAGTAAATGAGATGGACCACACTGCAGCAAAAGAGGGGCCAGGCAGTTCTAGAATTTACCAATACCTTCCATACCTTGCGCACCAAGCTGGGTATCAAAGACTCTGAGTGACATTTGGTTCTGAAATACCATGGGGCTCTACACAGATACATCCAGACTGAAATGGATTTTCTTGACATTTCATCACTCGGTGTTACTTATTGATATGCTGTTAAAATTAAGCAGAAATTTAAGCACCAGAACAAATGGGAGTTTGGTTCTGCAAATCCGCAACAACTAAAGTATGACAAATATGGCCCTAACAAATAGTCTCCCAAAAACCAGTCCAAGACACAGGAAAAGAAGGGTCACGAGAAGACAAAGAAGGACACTGAAAAATGGTGTGAGTTCCACAAAATCCCTTGGCACAACACCGATGAATGTCTCTCAAAATAGTAATTGGTGGCCGAGATCAAAGACAAAGAGCCAATCCCTAATTCTGAATATGATTCTAAAAATAATGGTAAAGGACAGATCATTAACGCGAACCGCACTGCTATTGTCTCGACCGCAACAATTCAACTAGAAGAACCAACAGATCTTGAAGAGGGGGAGCACCTTTTTCATTCACAGATGTGGGTGAAGGGGACCCCACTGCATTTTATTGTTGATAGCGGAATACAGAAGAACCTCATCTTAGCAGAGGTCGTCAAATAGTTGGGATTGTCGACAACACCACACCTGCAACCATACAACATCAGGTCTTCGCCAAGGACGAGATCTTCGTTTCAGCCAATAGTTTTGATTATCATACAGCATCCAACCCTTCAAGGATGAGGTATTATGTGATGTTTCCCCACTGGATGTCTGTGATGTGCTCTTGGGCCAACCATATATGTGGAGACGAAATGTTGTTTATGAGTCACGACCCCGTAATGTCATTGTTACTTTGGTCGGTCATCTCTACAGAATACCATAGGTAGTTCCTACTACTGTTCCACCTAAAAAGTGTCGCAAGGTAGTATCTCATACTGCAAAATTCAGCTTCTTCACAATCTGTTCAAAAGGAGAACAAAAGGACTTGCAACCACTATAGCCTTGTCCTAAGCACGTTCTATCCAACAGAAGCAGGCCGAAAAGGCTGTAGCAAAGTGAAAATATTCCATTTTTCACATTGTCCTCTCATGTATCTCGACTTTTTGAACAACCTCAACTTCAACAGGTTAGTGACATATTTCCACAAACTGAGCAGCGCGACGTCTCTAGCAAGACAAGCAACTCACCAAGATGTAGATTCAACAAACGTTTTTTCCTCTCCCCCAGGGACTCAACGCAATGGAGACCATTTCTTCCTAAGGAGGGAGGATTAATCCAAGTGGATATCGGTGGCCACCCACCTTTTCCAAATTGCTCAAAACAATTTTCTGGCAATTTTGGCAATTGACTATTTTTAGCAGGTTTTAACTTCTAGGGCCATTTTGAGGGCCTAAATGAAGGTTTTTAGAGATCGAGGCTCTCAATTATATTCAAAGGCATGATTGATCGCCCATAATGAATCTCCTCTATGATACCTTTCCAACGAGATATTATACGCCTAAAACGAAGATCGTATGCAAAAGTTACGACCCCGAGAAGTTGATGTACTAACTTACCCAAATGGGGCCCACGTGACTTTTGGCGCTTCATCTCCTAGGGTTAGGTTTTTGGATGTATAAGGTTTTTGGAATTGATTTTTATTGTAAAAATGCCTTCAGAGCTTTATTGTAGTCATCTTCTTACAAATGCGAGTAGCTATCACATCTCTTCTCAGAGAGAAGATGCCACCATTGTAGCGAGTCTATCACTCTGTATTTTTACAGTCTCTGTACATTTATTTCATTAATAGAAATCATGTATTACTATATCTCTGTGTTTATGGTTGCATCTCTGATACATTTATGTTATATTATTGGATATCTGCGATATCTCTGTGAATTTATTTATTATATCTCCGCTCTCATTTCATACCAAAAATAATCTGAATCAGTGGTATCAGAGCAGGCTTCTCTTGATCGTATTTTCAGTGCATATCCCCGACGAGATTGGAGTATAGAAAGTTGGGTCTCAAGCTTGTCTCTCTTGAATACAATCACTCTCGAACACCCAAGAAACCCTCAATGGTGGAAGAAAAGAAAAACGACGGAGCAGACGATCCTATCGATCTGTTGCTTGAGCAAGCTCTCACGCGACAGCGTGACAAAATGATGGAGAATTTTTCCCACATATTTCAGCGCCTGCCAATAGAATTAGGTGCATATTCATCAAGCAACCACTTTGGAGTCACCTCACGTTTCAAAGTACAAGTTAATTTTGATATTCCTGTATTTGAAGGACAGATAGATGCAGAATCCCTAGAAAAATGGTTAACTTTGCTAGAAGGTTATTTCTATATTCACAATTTTTCTGACAAAGAAAATATCACCTTCGCACTCCTTAAAGCTCCCCCTCATGTCAAACATTTGTGGGAAACTTACTAGTGCAAAGTTCCACAGAGGAGTTTGAAATATATGGGGTCGATCCCACTTGGGATTTTTTTGTGGATGCAGTAAAGGAACATTATTACCCTGTTGGAAACTATGAGGACTAGTACATGAGATGGACCACACTGTGGCAAGAGAGGGGCCAAGAAGGTCTGGAGTTCACCAATACCTTCCATACCTTGCACACCAAGTTGGGTATCAAAGACTCCGAGCGACATTTGGTTCTGAAATACCATGGGGCTCTACATAGATACATCTAGACTGAAATGGATTTTCTAGATATTTCATCACTTAGTGATGCTTATCAATATGCTTCTAAAATTATGCAGAAATGTAAGCACCAGAACAAACGAGAGTTTGGGTCTGAAAATCCTCAACAACCAAAGTATGACAAAGACGGCCCTAACAAACAGTCTCCCGAAAACCAGTCCAAGACACAAGAAACAAAGGGTCACGGGAAGACAAAGAAGCACACCAGAAAATGGTGTGAGTTCCAAAAAATCCCTTGGCACAACACCGATGAATGTCACTCAAAACAGTCATTGGTAGCCGAGATCAAAGACAAAGAGCCGAACCCTAATTCAGAATACAATTCTGAAAATAATGGTAAAGGACAGATCATTGACGCAGACCCCACTGCTATTGTCATGACCACAACAATTCAACCAGAAGAACAAACAAATCCTGAAGAAGGGGAGTGCCTTTTTCATTCACAAATGTGGGTGAAGGGGACCCCGCTGCATTTTATTGTTGATAGTGGAAGCCAGAAGAACCTCATCTCAGTAGATGTCATCAAATAGTTAGGATTGTCGACAACATCACACCCATAGCCATACAACATCGGGTGGCTTCGGCAAGGATGAGATCTTTGTGTCATCCAACAGTGTCAATTATCATACAACATTGAACCTGTTAGTATCCAGATACTAAATTTTCAATTTTCTCCTTGTTGCAAGAATGGGGTTATTCCCGTAGCACCAAGAAGTGTTATTCTAGCAGCACATGCATCAGATACAACCAAGAGTTAACATTGGGAATAGTTTAGTCTACTTTCATGTTCATTCCGGCAGAAATATTGGCCTGAGGGCCAATCTCTAGAGCTAGTGCACCTGCAATCAACACAACACCAGTCATCATGGGAGATCACACACAAGGGGAAACAAAGCTAATATGAAATCAAGCACCATCACACAAGTCATCAAGCGCCAAGCTCATAGGGAAGCATAAAGTGCATTACACTTCAATCAATAGTGTAGAATGCTTAGTTTATAAACAGATCCAAACTTTTTTGCATAGCACAGGTGGTATATGTGGCATTGGGAAAATAAATAAAAAGAAAAACAATGCAGATTTAAATCCCTAACTCTTGGTGCTAAGAGGAAATTTCAAACAATATTCTTTCAATTATCAATCAAAAGGTTGGTTGTTAGATACATTGTGCTAACGGGAAGCTTACAGGTGTTAAATGATTGTAATAGAGATGGAGCCGTTAGTTGTCAAGAAGAAAGGAAAATCAAAGATATACCATAGCCAGGTCATGAAGATGTTGAACAAGTGCCCATAAGTTAGCCCGTGCCATGAGGACAAGCATTCATAGTGCGCCAAGAAGAATACAACTCGAGCTTCCAGAATCGTATCTTCACCGAACACTATGATATAAACCTTCTCCAAGTTAGGGGAAATCAATCTGTTAGCCTAGCAAACGTAAAGGATCAATGGGCTTCCTTTTAAATGGAACTAATGGAACAGTTATTCCGAGAGAGATTGACGTGGCATTCCTGGCCGTTTATTCACTGGTGGAGCCCGTGTGGCCTTGTTTGAGTTGGGCTATTGGTGGAATTTGCATACTACCTAGTTGTTCAGATGATGGCGGAATATTTCAATCAACTTGTTGACCTTTCGTAGTTGTGGTAGTTGGGAATTGGTTTGAGAAGGGAAAGAGGGAACTGATAATGGGTATCTGAAATGCCCATGCCTCTATTGGTAATATATGTGGCTTGCTTATTGCTACCAGTGTTTTGTAGTATAGATGGGGTTGGTCCTTTGTTCTTCCTGGAGATTTGATAGCTTTGCAGAAGAGGAGGTCTTCCTATTCTTGGTGGTCACTCCCAAAGATGTTGGGTTTTCATCTACTTATGATCAGAATACAGAGGACATACCAACTAGAAATAGGAGGAAAAAGCAACATTCAATCCACAAAATTGTATATTTGATGTCATTAACATGCAACAGATGTAAAATTTTTCAGTGCCCTTGGATCTATACTTGTTGTGACAGGTTTTAGTTCAAATAATGTCGATATGGTTATATGGCAACTTTGTACTCGATATAAAGCAAAGGCTGATATATTGAAAAAATATTATGCCATATATTATTTGAAGAATAGTTTGCCAAGGACCCAAATACTCTTCATCAAATCATCCATGTTATTCTGCATATTCTTTTGAAAGGTGCTAGGGAAAATTGTGCAAAATAAAAAAATAAAAAAGGATTTGATCCAGTTTTCAAGGCAACAAGTGGACACAGGTGGCAGTTTGAAGACATGTGACAGTCAAGATCAACTCCCAAATTTGAAATATATCCAAGTATGAAAAGGGAAAAGTAACAAGATGGAAGCTATAAAATAGAAACCAGAATGATGACAGAGTATTTTTTGGGCACAAACTCAACAATTGTAGGACATATCAAAGACAAGTGGCATTGAATCAGTTATATGAGTGTTATCCCCAGATTTTCTAGCAGAGGACAAATTCAACAACATTACCTATTCGAGACATATAGGTCTTCCATGAAGGAGTTTGACAGTAACATCTGGCAAAAATTGGCAGAACATTCCATATTTTTAGGAATCTTTCAACAGTTAAAGAATAATAGCACAAGTGGCAAGGACAGACATGACCAACCAATCCAAGGAGATTTCACCAAAAACTAATCAAGCATTTACAAGATTTATAGGAGAATATCTTGGTATTCGAAACACAGTTGAGCATTTTTCATGAGTAATATTAGCATTCAAAGGAATGAGAACATATGTGGTAGTAAAACTCCATATTTCAAGGA
Organism: Picea glauca; assembly: GCA_000966675.3. Lineage (NCBI taxonomy): Eukaryota > Viridiplantae > Streptophyta > Pinopsida > Pinales > Pinaceae > Picea > Picea glauca. The sequence continues at coordinate 13,018 of JZKD02S0163345.1, read as the reverse complement.
ACCAGTTCCAGCTTTAAACCAACAACTTTGACTGTTTGAGAGCTTTTGTAGACTTAGTTGAAATTATCTTTTGATTTTCATTTTATTATTATTTTTCTATTCCTATAATTTTGTCAATAGTTTAATGAGTTGTATTATTTTAATGACACCTGAAATAGGCTTGGTGAGATGCCTATTTAATGAGCAATTTGTAATAGAACCGGGGGAGGGGAGTTTTTGAGGCAGAGGCCTGAGAGGGTAAGGCCTGGGAATAATTTGGTAAGCCAGCCAGTATGTATTATTGTAAGACTGAGGGAATGATATTTTTAGAATCACTTCTAACATTGGGGATCTATGACATTTGTTTTATCAGATTGTGATTTCTCTTATATAAACATTGTTTTTCCATCTTCTTTTTTTACATTCTGTTTTTCATCTTACTTGAACGAATTGCAGACATTGAGAATCAATGGCTTCTTATGGATGATATATTCCCAAGCGGTAAAGATTTTTCCGTGACTGCCTATTATCCTTATGTTTTGTTTTAAGTACTATTGCATCCATTTGACAAAGAGAATCTTGGTTTGATGAGGTGTTCCTCTTTTCATTTATTCCCTATTCTTATACCCATTTACATATAAGCATATTATCTGATATAAAATTCGATTGCCATCAATCAACAGAGCATTTACTTGACTCCATGCCCAATGGTGATTCACTGATCTACATTTAGCTTATTCCTTTATTCTTCCTCTTTCACTTTCCCTGATCCACCTTCTTTCAAAACCTAAGACACATCCTTATTTGTAAAATCATTGCAATAAACTGAAGATGTGTTAGGCTTGACCCTATAGCAGTCTAGGGGAAACTTCTATCACTAACACAACCCTTCCATGATGATGTATTATGTGATGTTGACCCACTCGATGTCTGTGATGTGCTCTTAGGCCAACCATATATGTGGAGACGCCATGCAATTTATGAGTCTCGACCCCGTAGTGTCATTGTTACTTTGGGGGGTCATATCTATTGAATACGAGAGGTAGTTCCAACTACTGTTCCACCTAAAAAGTGTCACAAGGTAGTATCTCATACTGCAAAATTCATCTTCTTCACAATCTATTCAAAAGGAGAACAAAAGGACACAACAACCACTATAGCCTTGTCCCAAGCACCTTTTATCCAACAAAAGTAGGTCGACAAGGCTGTAGAAAAGTACAAATATTCCTTCTGCACATCATCCTCTCATGTATCTCGACTTGTTGAACATCCTCAACCTCAACAGGTTCGTGACATATTTCCACAAACTGAGTAGCACGACGTCTCCAACAAGACAAGAAGCTCACCAAGATGCAGATTCAACAAACGCTTTTCCCTCTCCCCCGGGAACTCAATGAAATGGAGAGCATTACTTCCAAATGAGGGAGGATTTATATAGGTGGATATCGGTGGCCACCCACCTTTTCCAGATTGCTCAAAATAGTTTTTTGGCAATTTTGGCAATTTACTATTTTTAGCAGGTTTTAACTTTCGGGGCCATTTTGAGGGAATAAATGAAGGTTTTTAGATATTTAGGTTCTAATTGATGGCCAAAGGATTTATTAATCACCCAAAATGAATCTCATTGACGATACCTTTCCAAGGAGATATTATACGCCTAAAATAGAGATCGTATGCAAAAGTTACGACCCCTGGAAGTTGATGTACTAACTTACCCAAACTGGGCCCACATGACTTTTGGCAGTTCATCTTCTAGGGTTAGGTTTTTGGATGTATAGGGTTTTTGGAATTCCTGTTTATTGTAAAAATTCCTTCAGAGCCTCATTGTAGTCATCTTCTTGCGAATGTGAGTAGCCGTCACATCTCTTCTCAGAGATAAGCTGCCACCATTCTAGCGAGTCTTTCACTCTGTATTTTTACAATATCTGTACATTTATTTCATTAGTAGAAATCATGTATTACTGTATCTCCGTGTTTATGGTTGCATATCTAATACATTTATGTTATATTATTGGATATCTGTGATATCTCTTTGAATTTCTTTATTATATATCCACTCTCATTTCGTGCTGAAAATAATCCAGATCAATGGTATCAGAGCAGGCTCCTCTTGATCATTTTTTCAGTGCATGTCCCTGACGAGATCTGAGTATAGTAAGTTGGGTCTCAAACTTGTCTCTCTTGAATATAATCTCTCTCGCATACCCAAGAAATCCTCAATGGTAGAAGAAAAGAAAAACAACAGAGCAGACAATCCTATCAATCTGTTGCTTGAGAAAGCTCTCAAGCATCAGGCACATCTTCATCAAGAGCCCAATTTGGAGGCACCTCTCCTTTCAAGGTACAAGTTAATTTTTATATTCTTGTATTTGAAGGATAGATGATGAATAAGCCCAAGAAAAATGGTTAACTCTGCTAGAAGGTTATTTCTCTGTTCACAATTTTTCGGACAAAGAAAAGATCACCTTCGCCCTCCTTAAAGATCTCCCTCATGTAAAACATTGGTGGGAAACTTACTGGGAGAAAATTTCCACAGAGGAGTCTAGAATATATGGGGTCGATCCCACTTGGGATTTTTTGGTGGATGCAGTAAAGGAACAATATTACCCTGTTGGAAACTATGAGGACCAGTACATGAGATGGACCGCACTGCGACAAGAGAGGGGCCAAGCAGTTCCGGAGTTCACCAAAAACTTCCATACCTTGCACACCAATCTGGGTATCAAAGACTTCGAGCGACATTTGGTTCTGAAATACCGTGGTGATCTACACAGATACATCCAGACTGATATGGATTTTATGAACATTTCATCACTCGGTGCTGCTTATCGATATGCTGTTAAAATTGAGCAAAAATTTAAGCACTAGAACAAACGAGAGTTCGGGTCTGCAAATCCGCAACAACCAAAGTATGAAAAAGACGTCCCTAACAAACAGTCTACTGAAAAAAAATTCCAATACACATGAAAATAAGGTTCATGGGAAGACAAAGAATGACACCAGAAAATGGTGCAAGTTCCACAAAATCCCTTGGAACAACACCGATGAATGTCACTCAAAACAGTCATTGGTGGCTGAGATCAAAGACAAAGAGCCGAACCCTCATTCAGAATATGATTCTGAAAATAATGGTAAAGGACAGATCATTGAAGTGAACCCCACTGCTATTGTTGCGACCACAACAATTCAACCAGAAGAACCAACAGATCCTGAAGAGGGGGATCACCTTTTTCATTCAAAGATGTGGGTGAAAGGGACCCCGCTGCATTTTATTGTTGATAGCAGAAGCCAGAAGAACCTCATCTCAGCAGAGGTCGTCAAACAGTTGGGATTGTCGACAACACCACACCTCCAACCATACAACATCAGGTGGCTTCGCCAAGGACGAGATCTTTGTGTCAGCCAACAGTGTCGATTATCATATGGCATACAACCCTTCAAGGATGAGGTATTATGTGATGTTGCCCCATTAGATGTCTGTGATGTGCTCTTGGGCCAACCATATATGTGGAGATGCCATGTTGTTTATGAGTCTCGACCCCATAGTGTCATTGTTACTTTGGGGGGTCATCTCTACAGAATACCAGAGGTAGTTCCAACTATTGTTCCACCTAAAAAGTGTCACAAGGTAGTATCTCATACTACAAAATTCAGCTTCTTCACAATTTGTTCAAAAGGAAAACAAAAGGACACTGCAACCACTATAGCCTTGTCCCAAGCACCTTCTATCCAACAGAAGCAGGTCGACAAGGCTGCAGCAAAGTGCAAAGATTCATTCTGCACATTTTCCTCTCATGTATCTCGACTTGTTGAATAACCTCAACCTCAACAGGTTCATGACATATTTCCACAAACTGAGTAGCGCAACGTCTCCAGCAAGACAAACAGCTCACCAAGATGCAGATTCAACAAACACTTTTCCCTCTCCTCCAGGAACTCAACGCAATGGATACCATTGCTTTCTAAGGTGGGAGGATTGATCCAGGTGGATATTGGCAGCCACCCACCTTTTCCAAATTTCTCAAAACAGTTTTCTAGCAATTTTGGCAATTTACTATTTTTAGCATGTTTTAACTTTCGGGGCCATTTTAAGGGCCTAAATGAATATTTTTCGAGATATAGGTTATAAATTATATCCAAAGGCATTATTGATCCTTTTAAATTAATCTCCTCGATGATACCTTTCCAACGAGATATTATACACCTAAAACGGAGATCGTATGCAAAAGTTACGACCCCGAGAAATTGATGTACTAACTTACCCAAACGGGGCCCACATGACTTTTGGTGCTTCATCTCCTAGGGTTAGGTTTTTGGCATTCCTGTTTATTATAAAAAGGCCTTCAGAGCCTCATTGTAGTCATCTTCTTGTGAATGAGAGTAGCCGTCACATTTCTTCTCAGAGATAAGTTGTCACCATTCTACCGAGTCTTTCACTCTGTATTTTTACAGTCTATGTACATTTATTTCATTAATAAAAATCATGTACTACTATATATATGTGTTTATGGTTGCATCTTTGATACATTTATGTTATATTATTGGATATCCTCGATATCTCTGTGAATTTCTTTATTATATCTCCGCTCTCATTTCGTGTCGAAAACAATCTGGATCAGTGGTATCAGAGCAAGCTACTCTTGATCGGTTTTTCAGTGCATGTCCCCGACAAGATCTGAGTATAGAAAGTTGGGTCTCAAGCTTGTCTCTATTGAAGACAATCTCTCTTGCACACCCAAAAATCCCTCAATGGCAGAAGAAAAGAAAAACTATGGAGTAGATGATCCTATCAATCTATTGCTTGAGCAAGTTGTCACACAAGAGAGGGACAAAATGATGGATAATTTTTCCCACATTGTTCAACACCTGCCAATAGCATTAGGGGCATATTTGACAAGCGACCACTTTGGAGGCACCTGACCTTTCAAGGTATGAGTTAATTTTTATATTCCTGTATTTGAAGGACAGATAAATGCAGAAGCCCTAGAAAAATGGTTAACTCTGCTAGAAGGTTATTTCTCTGTTCACAATTATTCCGACAAATAAAATATCACCTTCGCACTCCTTAAAGCTCTCCCTCATGTCAAACATTGGTGGGAAACTTACTGGGACCAAATTTCCATAGAGGAGTCTAGAATACATGGGGTCAATCCCACTTGGTATTTTTTTGTGGATGCGGTAAAGGAACAGTGTTACCCTGTTGGAAACTATGAGGACCAGTACATGAGATGGACCACACTGCAGCAAGAGAGGGGCCAAGCAGTTCCAGAGTTCACCAATACCTTCCATACCTTGCACACCAAGCTGGGTATCAAAGACTCCGAGCGACATTTGGTTTTGAAGTACCGTGGGGCTCTACATAGATACATGCAGACTGAAATGGATTTTCTAGACATTTCATCACTCGATGTTGCTTATCGATATGCTATTAAAATTAGTAGAAATTTAAGCTCCAGAAAAAACAGTAGTTCACGTCTACAAATACTCAACAACCAAAGTATGAAAAAGACGTCCCTAACAAATTGTTTCTCGAAAACAAGTCCAAGACACAAGAAAAGAAGGGTCACGGGAAGACAAAGAAGGACACTGGAAAATGGTGTGAGTTCCACAAAATCCCTTGGCACAACACCGATGAATGTTGCTCAAAACAGTCATTGGTGGTCGAGATCAAAGACAAAGATATGAACCCTCATTCAGAATATGATTCTGAAATCAATGGTAAAAGACATATCATTGACGTGCACCCCATTTCTATTATCGAGACCGCAACAATTCAACTAGAAGAACCAATAGATCTTGAAGAGGGGGAGCGCCTTTTTCATTCACAGATGTGGGTGACGGGGACCCCGCTTCATTTTATTGTTGATAGCGGAAGCCAAAAGAACCTCATCTCAGTAGAGGTCATCAAACAGTTGGGATTGTCGACAACACCACACCTGCAGCCATACAACAACGGGTGGCTTCGCCAAGGATGAGATCTTCATGTCAGCCAATAGTTTCGATTATCATACGGCATCCAAACCTTCAAGGATGAGGTATTATGTGATGTTGCCCCACTGGATGTCTGTGATTTTCTCTTGGGCCAACCATATATATGGAGGTGCCATGTTGTTTATGAGTCTCGACCCCATAGTGTCATTGTTACTTTCGGGGGTCATCTCTACAAAATACCAGAGGTAGTTCCGACTACTGTTCCACCTAAAAAGTGTTGCAAGGTAGTATCTCATACATTAAAATTCAGCTTCTTCACAATCTGTTCAAAAGGAGAACAAAAGGACACTGCAACCACTATAGCCTTGTCCCAAGCACCTTCTATCCAACAGAAGCAGGTCGACAAGGTTGCAACAAAGTGAAAATATTCCTTCTGCACATCATCCTCTCATGTATCTCATCTTATTGAACATCCTCAAGCTCAACAGGTTCGTGACATATTTCCACAAACTGAGCAGCACGACGTCTCCAGCAAGACAAGCAACTCACCAAGATGCAGATTCAAAAACCGCTTTTCCCTCTCCCCTGAGAAATCAACGTAATGGAAACCATTGATTCCTAAGGAGGGAGGATTGATCCAGGTGGATATTGTTGGCAACCCATCTTTTCCAAATTTCTCAAAACATTTTTCTGGCAATTTTGGCAATTTACTATTTTTAGCATGTTTTAACTTTTGGGGCCATTTTGAGGGCCTAAATGAAGGTTTTTCAAGACACAGGTGCTCAATGATATTTGAATAAATGATTGATCCCCCAAAATGAATCTCCTTGATGATACCTTTCCAACGATATATTATATTCCTAAAACAAAAATCGTATGCAAAAGTTACGACACCGGGAAGTTGATGTACTAACTTACCCAAATGGGGCCCACATGACTTTTGGTGCTTCATCTCCTAGGGTTAGGTTTTTGGATGTTTAGGGTTTTTGGCATTCCTGTTTATTGTTAAAATTCCTTCAGAGCCTCAATGTAGTCATCTTCTTGCGAATGTGAGTAGTCGTCACATCTCTTCTCAGAGATAAGCTTCTGCCATTCTAGCGAGTCTTTCACTCTGTATTTTTACAATCTTTGTACATTTATTTCATTAATAGAAATCGTGTATTACTATATCTCTATGTTTATGGTTTCATATCTGATACATTTATGTTATATTATTGGATATCTGCGATATCTCTATGAATTTATTTATTATATCTCCGCAAGTTGAGTCTCGATCTTGTCTCTCTTGAATACAATCTCTCTCGCACACCCAAGAAACCCTCAATGGCAGAAGAAACGAAAAAGGACGGAGTAGACGATACCATCAATATGTTGCTTGAGCAAGCTCTCATGTGACAGGGGGATGAAATGATGGATAATTTTGCCCACATCCTTCAGCGCTTGCCAATAGCATCAGGTGCATCTTCATCAAGCGACCACTTTGGAGGCACCTCGCCTTTCAAGGTACAAGTTAATTTTGATATTCATGTATTTGAAGGATAGATAGATGAAGAAGCCCTAGAAAAATGGTTAACTCTACTAGAAGGTTATTTCTCTGTTCACAATTTTTCCAACAAAGAAAAGATCACCTTCACACTCCTTAAATTTCTCCCTCATGTCAAACATTGGTGGGAAACTTACTGGGAGCAAAGTTCCACAGAGGATTCTGGAATATATGGGGTCAATCCCACTTGGGATGTTTTGGTGGATGAGGTAAAGGAACAATATTACCCTATTGGAAACTATGAGGACCAGTACATGAGATGGACCACACTGTGGCAAGAGAGGGGCCAAGCAGTTCTGGATTTCACCAATACCTTGCATGCCTTGTGAACCAAGATGGGTATCAAAGACTTCAAGCGACATTTGGTTCTAAAATACCATGGGGCTCTACACAGATACATCCAGATTGAAATGGATTTTCTGGACATTTAATCACTCAGTGCTACTTATCGATATGCTGTTAAAATTGAGAAGAAATTTAAGCACCAGAACAAACGGGAGTTCGGGTCTACAAATCCGCAACAACCAAAGTATGACAAAGATGACCCTAACAAACAGTCTCCTGAAAACTAGTTCAAGACATAGGAAAAGAAGGGTCATGGGAAGACAAAGAAGGACACTAGAAAATGGCGTGAGTTCCACAAAAGCCCTTGGTACAACACCGATGACTGTTGCCCAAAATAGTCATTGGTGGCCAAGATAAAAAATAAAGAGCCAAACCCTGATTCAGAATATGATTCTGAAAATAATAGTAAAGGATAGATCATTGACATGGACCCCACTGCTATTGTCACGACCACAACAATTCAGCCAGAAGAACCAACAGATCCTGAAGAAGGGGAGCACCTTTTTCATTCACATATGTGGGTGAAGGGGACCCTGCTGCATTTTATTTTTTAAAGCGGAAGCCAGAAGAACTTCATCTCAGCATAGGTCTTCAAACAATTGGGATTGTCGACAACACCACACCCACATCCACACAACATCGGGTGGATTCATCAAGGACGAGATCTTTGTGTTAGCCAACAATGTTGATTATCATATGACATCCAACCCTTCAAGGATGAGGTATTATGTGATGTTTCCCCATTGGATGTCTATGATGTGCTCTTGGGCCAACCATATATGTGGAGACGCCATGTTGTTTATGAGTCTCGACCCTGTAGTGTCATTCTTACTTTGGGGGGTTATCTCAATAGAATACCAGAGGTAGTTCTGACTACTGTTCCACCTAAAAAGTGTCGCAAGGTAGTATCTCATATTGCAAAATTCAGCTTCTTCACAATCTATTCAAAAGGAGAAGAAAATGACACTGCAACCACTATAGCCTTGTCCCAAGCACCTTCTATTCAATAGAAGCAGGTCGAAAATCCTGCAGCAAAGTGCAAAGATTCCTTCTGCACATCTTCCTCTCATGTATCTCGACTTGTTGAACAACCTCAACCTCAACAGGTTCGTGACATATTTCCACAAACTGAGTAGCGCGACATCTCCAGCAAGACAAGTAGCTCACCAAGATGTAGATTCAAAAAACGCGTTTCCCTCTCCCCCAAGAAATCAACACAATGAATACCATTGCTTCCTAAGGAGGGAGGATTGATCCAGGTGGATATAGGTGGCCACCCACCTTTTCCAAATTGCTTAAAACAATTTTCTGGCAATTTTGGTAATTTACTATTTTTATCAGGTTTTAACTTCTGGGGCTATTTTGAGGGCCTAAATGAAGGTTTTTTTAGATCGAGGTTCTCAATCTTGATTAATCCCCCAAAATGAATATCCTCGACGATACCTTTCCAACGAGATATTATATGCCTAAACCAAAGATCGTATGCAAAAGTTATGACCCCAGGAAGTTGACTAGTGAAGTTCATGAATGTAACCAGTTCTTGCATGGATCTTCCCACCATCCAGGTCAGGTGAAGTTACAGGGTTTGAGGAGGGGAGGAAGGGAAATTTGTGTATATATGTGGAGATTTTTGAGGTTACGCCTTCACTCTTCATGGTGGATGATATTCTCTCTCCGTTCTGGATCTTCCAAAAATAGATGGGTAAATACGTTGGAGTATAGCTCAGGCCAAATCTCAAGGAAATCGTCTTTGAAATGCAAGGATGACTAGTCATTAAGCTTGATGGATTTATGTTATACCATGGAATTAGGTGGAAGACTTTCATGGCATTACATCGTGGCATTCAGTGAAGGAGAACATGCCAATATTCCTGCACATAGCCATTGAACCCTGAGGAGGCAAAAAGGCCGAGGAAACAAACAATGTCAGTCACTTGCATGCCATTAGATTGTGGCGTTTAGTGAAGGAGAATAGGGAAATATTCATGTAGAGAGCCATCTGAGGAGGCGAAAAGGCTGGGGAAACAACAGAAGGTTGAGGTAGAGGGCACTGCAGCTCAATGATGGCAGGTAGGAAGTGCATTGCAATGATGGCATTTGCAGTGCCAGCCAATTAGACTTTTTTTTTTTTTATAATTATTTTAAAACCTATACAAATGCAGAAAATAAATTAAGACACCAGTGCTAATTAAGTCAAATCATAGTGATCGAACCAATACAAAATTTAGTGGTTTTATTTGAAAAAATAAAATAAAAATTTTACTTTCCAAAAATTTGGAAATAATACATGTTTTTCAAGAAACTTACAAAACACTTAGTGGAAAGTTATACTCCTGCTCCAAAAAGCACCTATTAATACCACAAAACAAACCATATAATACCCAGTCAAAGATAGTTGACCTCCAAGTCGTTGCTATAGTCCCTACCGGGACTAATAATATAACGATAAGTTATATATATTAATCCACAATAAGTTTTTGAGCATATTATTATATATATAAATATTTTTAAAACGTGGTATAGAAAAAGATTCATCTTAACTAGAAATTTATTAAGGCGGAGAGGGATCAAATCTCTTGAGATGCAAACCTTTAACCTTGATAGATTTCGAATTAAGATGGAATTATATTGGTTTAATGAAACTGTGTTGACTTAAGATGAAACCATTTTGGTTTAATGGAAGTATGTTGGGTTAAGATGGAACTGGCTCCAGCTAGAAGGATGATGTATAGATGCAAATCAAACTAGTCGATCACATTTATGATCATACTTGCCCCTCCCCTCCACATAATATGGATAGAAAAACTGCTCTTATGTTGATGGTTTGGTTTCCGTAGTGGCACACCAACAACATAGACTATGTAGAAAAAAATCCTGCTTAATATGAAAGTATTCAACTAACTTAAAAAAAATGTATTTATCATAATAATTTCATTTTTATGAATATGTAAAATTTGTGTGGGATTTTAATCAATTATGTGATTAGTTTTTTGTTTTTTAACTTTAGAAAGTCAAATTATATGAATTTTTATGATTATGTAAAATTTGTGTGGGATTGAGATAAATTGTGTGGTTAGTTTTTTGTTTTTTAATTTTAGAAAGTCAAATTATATGAATAAATTTTTAATTATCTAATTAGCTTTAAAAAAAAAATGTATATGTCATAATAATTTCATTTTTATGATTATGTAAAAGTTCTGTGGGATTTTAATCAATTATGTGGTTAGTTTTTTGTTTTTTAATTTTAGAAAGTCAAATTATATGAATTTTTATGATTATGTAAAATTTGTGTGGGATTGAGATAAATGGTGTGGTTAGTTTTTGGTTTTTTAATTTTAGAAAGTCAAATTATTTAGAAAAGTTATTTTTTTAATAATATTTTTTTATGAATTCTAAATTTTAAAAGTTTATAAATAATAATCTCAATTATTGTTAATTAATATTTAAAATATATTTTTCAAACCTTATTTTAAAAAATCAATATTTAAAATATATTTTTCAAATATTATTTAAAAAAAACTTTATATCTTTCTTGAAATTATCTAAGTTATCGAAATAAATTAAATTATAATCCAAAATGTATGAAACATTTGTCATTGCTCAAAGGGGTTGGATCTAATGGTGGAAAGCGAGGAGTTTTTCATCATTGGGAAAGGTTCAATTTCTATGAGGGCTTTACCTGGAGCCATGGGGGCACCTTGAGGTAGTGGTCGAACGTGTGGTTGCACCCAATGATACTATATTAAATGGTATCATGACTCGTGCAAAAGTTTCCATAAAGTTGCCATAAATATAGTTGGCCACCACCCCAAAGCCCATTCTCAGATGGAGGATGACCATAAAAGATTACAGAGGGAGGGAGGATAGCTCCCCCACGCACAATTAATGGCAGCCTCAATGATTAGTTGCAGGAGGATGACGTTGGGTACAGAAGGTGGTTGCACGGTCATTTCAGACCCTTGGATAATTACCTAGCTCATCCATGGCATTCACCATTTCACCTTGGTGCTTTGTCTCTTTGCTCTGCTCGGGAATTTGGCTCTGGTCCTTTTGCTTTTCTTTGACCTCATTCACAGGTTTCTTCGACCTCTAGGCTCTACCATGTCGAGAGACAGAGGAAAACCTAGGCGGGGTCCCTCCTGGTACTGTCGCACGACAAGGCAGAGACACCTGTGCAACTTGGAGAGGGCTCTATCCATAGCCCAGACTCAGCTAACCACGTGGCCACATACACCTCCAATGGGCTTCGTGGAGGAGGAATTGCTGGAGGAACCAATTCAGGTTCCACCAGAGTCCCTCCTCTACATGGTCTCAGATGCCCATGAGATTCCCAACACTAACATTGATGCTACAGATCATGTGGCAGCCATGGAAGGTGCCACTTTCATTTTCCAGGAGGAACTCCCCACGAAGGATTTCTCAGTTGAGCTCCCATAGTTGAACCCAGACGTCGATGGCGACCATAGCCCACCTAGTCTCTTCAACCCGGAGATGTTGGAGCTTATTTTTAAAATGAGGGGCTACATGATGGAGCAACTCCACAGACACACCCTCATCACCAGTCACATCGACATGTTGTTCGATGCCTTAGTATTAATTGTAATCAAAGTTGGAAATAAGTTTTAAAACTAGAAAAGCTAACACAATGCTTAAATTTGAAATGAAACCATGACCTTCCCATCATCTCATAGTCTTTAAATTTGTCTACCATAAATACATCGTTATTGTTGTTTTTTATTTGAAATGAAACCACGACCTTCATCCCATAGTGCCTACATATATGTATCCTAAATACAGTGTTATTGTTGTCTTTGCGTTATTATTGCCTATCACATATACTTTCAAAAATAAAAGCATAAAAATAATTTGGATAATATAAGCATCTAAACAATGTATTGAAATTTTGATTTAGATTACATTGGTACAAATTTAATTTAAATTGCATTGGTATTTTTTTTTTAATATATAGAAAAATATCTAAGATATCAAGTGGATCCAACTTTCACTTGATTAACACTTATTTGAAATTCAATTCTCAATGAAATGAATATTGGATCCAACTTTCACTAAAAGGGATGATTAACACTTATTTGAAATTCAATTCTCAATGAAATGAATATTATATGTCGTCAACTAAAAGGATGATTAACACTTATTTGAAATTCAATTCTAATGAAATAAATATTGGATCCAACTTTCACTACAAGGGATGATTAACAC
>JZKD02S0163290.1:7128-23286 GCA_000966675.3 Picea glauca | reverse complement strand
CCCAACCACCCATAGGTTGGGGCATGCTACCTTCAAACCCACCCTTGAACTTCTTTCTCTTACTAATACCTTTTAAAAATTTAAGGATACATAAAATAAAAGACTTTAACAACATGCACAACAGTAGTAAGAAAGCATGCATAGTCTAAAGATTTAATTAAACGATAATTAAATATACATAGTGGAATGCATTCATACACAGATAATAATATCACAATAGAGAGAACTTATCTTTATAAAAACGTGACACCAACTGGATACAGACCAAGGATATTCCACCCAACCATAGACAACACTACTCCAAATCTCAATAACAGTGTCACCCTCGAGCCAAGGCTATGAATCCATAAGGATGGATCCAGAGTGTACTTGGGCTCCCAAACCAGTCAGCTCTCACGAGTTTCCCAACACCCACAATAATACAAGCACCCATCTCTCTTCCACCTATCCTGTACCACCCCAAGAGAACGAACCTCCACCCTTCTCTGCCATGCAGTCCCTCAGGCATTCCTTCTCCTTTTTCCAAGGCCTCTAGCACAGCTGGTCCAAAATATCAATGTTGGAACTCTTAGGACTCGTAGTTGTGAGAAAAAAAGGGTACAAGCCAATGCATCTCGGACATGCAGGCCCTAGGTCATGGCTGGATTACACTAGTGACCATTACAACCAACTGTCCCATGGCTAATTCTTATCAGTTCCTTTCCCTTTTCCAAGGCAAGATGCAGGTGAGGATGGATCAATGAATGGGTAAGTGGGTGCATGAAAGTGCGTGAGGGAAATGAATGAGTGTACAAGAAATCAACGAACAATCCATCAGTCGAACCCCCCCATCATACTAGAGGTGGGTTTAAGTAACTTCATGGGGGATCAATAACCTCCTGGCCTTCCCAAAGAAGCTCACGTAACCGATCCCCTCCCTTAGAAAAAAAAGGGTAATTAACATAGGAATAAACACTTAGCCCCTCAATCCCCTCTCTTGTTGAATCATAGCCCCCTATAACTCTAGTCCTTGTCCGTCTAGAAGCCAACCATGTATTTATTATTTATAATGATAAAAAAAATTACATATCTTGGGCACACTGGCCTTTTAATAATTGTTTTCTTCACCATGGTCTCTCATCATTGTAACAATACATTATTTAAAATGGGGGTTCAAAATTTGGGGTGTTACACCTTTGTGCTACCATAATTTCTTCAAGGGTTGACATCAATGACAACTAAGCCAATTAATCAACAATCCTCGCCTTTGAAATTGATGGAAACACTTTGATTCAATACTAAATTCATGTCATACAATATTGAAGTCATATCACTCATGCTCCCCCCGTTACCATCGATCCCCCTGGAACCATGTCATTGTGCTCTGCATCTAATAAATCTCTCTCCATTGGTCATCAATGGGAAATGTGTCTTTCCATATGGGGTTGCTCCCCCTAACTGAACTGTCCTCGGGGATACTCCCCCTGACTGAACTCTTCCTGAAACTAATCTCTTGACTTGAACTTTCCTCTTTATGGTGTTTCCTCATGTAAATCTAAGACATATAAGATAAGCATTCAAAAGCAGTCATTTTGGAGTAAAAATTACTCCAAGTCTCTGGTGAAGATACTCAAAGGATTCCCTTGGAAGTGGTTTTGTAAAGATGTCTACCACTTGTTCTTTTGTGCCCACATATTCAACTTTGATGTTCTTCTTTGCAACTTGTTCCCGTAGAAAGTGATACTTGATTGGAATGTTCTTCATCTTGGAGTGCATCACCGGGTTCTTTGAGATATTGATGGCTCTTGTATTATCACAATATATTGGAATGGGATCATCATACTCAACCTGTATATATGTCAAAGTATTTTTCATCCATATAACCTTTGTACAACATGTTGTTGCTGCAATATACTCTACCTCGACTTTCGATAAGGATATTGATCATTGTTTCTTTCTTATCCATGATATTGAACACTCACCCAAGTAGAAAGTTGCTTCACTGCTACTTCATTGGTCATCAGTTCAACCTTCCCAATCTACATCTATGTAGGAACTAAGTGATAGATCCTTTCCTTTTGGATACCATAATCCAAACTCTTATGTTCCTTTGATATATTTGAAAATCCTCTTCACTGCTACGACATGTGTTTCCTTTGGTGCTGCTTGAAATCATGACACATGTCGAACTGCCTGCATTACATCTACTCTGGATGTTGTCACATATAGTAAGATACCAATCATTGACTTGTATTACTCTGTTCTTTAGACTTTGAATCATCATCTTTGTTGAGCTTACAATTGTTTTGCATAGGATTGGTAACTGGTTTGCAATATTCCATTCCAAACCTCTTTAATTTTTCTCAGATATACTTAGTTTGAGAAATAAAAATTCCTTGGTTGTTTTGACGTATCTGAAGACCCATAAATAAGGATAGTTCTCCAAGTAATGAAATTTCAAATTCATTCTGCATATCCTTTGCAAATTTCTAGATTAAATTGTCATCATTACTTCCAAAACTAATATCATCAACATAAAATTAAATTAATAAAACACTATCTTATGAATCCATCTATTTCCATACTATCCAAGAATCTACTACACATTGTCCATAATGTTGACCCATTTATCACTGTACTATCATGAAGTATTCAGTACTACAATTGATTGTACTTATTCTAATTGACTACTCTGGATATGTCTATTCAAACTCTGCAAGTTGCTTGAAGGACGATTCTTTGGTCTATCACAGCTATCGCATAGACTCCCCCTGTCTAATATTCATGTTACATGGAAGTCTCTAAGTCAGATGGCTCAGAAAAATTCATCCTCTAATGTGTATTCATCATTTTCTTCATTGGTAGATTCATCATCTCTTTGAGCTCTGACTTCTTTCTTTTTGTCCATGGATTCGAATTTCACTCCAATGCCTAAAAGTACAATCTCTTGAATGTGTTCCTTATTTACCTTTCCTTCTTTTCTTTCAGTTGTTTTCCAAACCTTTATGTATCTGACATTTTTCTTTTTCTCTGTAGAATTTTATTCATCTCGTTTTTTTGCCAATATTGCTATCTCTTGGACCTGGTATTTTTTCACCTATTCTTCATGTTTTATTACCCATAATTTCTTACATATGATATCAATGTTCTCTTTCATGGAAGTATCGATCATGGTTCTATAATCACTAGCTATGTGTCCATAGTTATGACATTTGTAACATTCAATGTTACGTGGGGAAAAATAGGCATTTATTGCTTGAACATTTATTTTATAATCCCTACAATATGCAACCTTATGTCCAAAGTTAGAACAATAAAAGCAATGACCATAAAAGAAATTTGCATACCTAGGAGTGAATGCTCTTCTTTATGGCATAGTCCTTCTGAATTGTTTCCTTAACTGACCATGATCATGATTGAACCTTCTTTGTGGCTTGAACATGGATGGTCTTCTTGAAGATGTATCTTGAGTAGTTTTCGTAGACTGGTTGACCATGATTCCTTCCTTTGAGTACTTCTTCATAACTCCTTCTATTTTCTTCATTCTACTTTTCTAGCAACCTAGAGTGCTTCTCCTCATTCTCTATAAATGATGTGGATGTTTCTATCTCTTCAACATTCTTTTTGAGCTTAACGATTTTGTTTTTCAATGTGACAACTTCTTCTTCAAGCTTTTCAACCTCTTCTTCTTTCTTCATTATCTGAGACTTAATGAATTCTTTTGTTCTTTTCGCTTCTTCAAGTTGAGTTCTTAAGTTCTCGATGACCTTTGGGCTTCTTAAAAAATGTGAACACTTTCCTTTTGTTTCATCAATTCTTTCTTGAGTGACTTGTTTTCTTCTCTTAGTTCATCTAAAGAACTAATCAATTCTGGTTCATAATTATATTCCTTTTCAATTAGTTTTTCTATCTCATTTCCTTCATGGCATTCTATTTCAAGATGTCTGTGTTTTTCACAATTAAAGAAAAACAACATACCTATGGTGATTATGTACTCTTCATCTTATGAATATATTTGATATGGTGAACATAATTCTTCTTGATCTGTATATGCATCTTCTTTGGAATTTTATGAATCTACGATGGGTGAAGAATATATATCATGTAACTTATCCCAAAGTTCTTTGGTTGATGAACATTTACCAACGTTTTCTCTTACCGGATTAGGCAATCCTTCCCAAATGAAATCCATTGCTATTTTTTTATTCTTCTTCAATTCCTTCTTGGCTGTAGTCTTTGCTCTTTTTGAACTATCATATCCTATAACAACTGATAGCCAAATATAATGCCCTTATTCCTGTAAAAATACTTTCGTCCTTCTGCTCCACATCTCATACTTAAAACCATTCTGACCATTAAACATTGGTACTTCATTCTCAGAATAATACATTATCTCCTTCCTTTCGTTAAATTGTTTCCTGTAGGAACTGACTCTAATACCAACTATTGCATTACTAAGAGGCGGGGTGAATCAGTAATAGTTCAATTTAATCCTTTTTTCACCATAAAATTCAAGTGTTATTGTTGGACACACCGACTACATTGAGAGGGGGCGGTGAACTGTGTAGGGCTCTTTTTCTCAAAACTCCTTAGTTAACAATCACCATTAACTCATTACTCATTTTTTTCATTTATAACCATTTAAATTTCAACACATATCAACAACATATATCAACAATATATCATCAACAAGTCATCACCACAAGGAACACAAAGAACAAAAGGTGTATGTGAAATTTTCTTTTTATTACATACTACAATCCTTGGGGTTTTTCAGCAACAACTAAATAGAGTAAAACTCTAAAAGAGCACCATCTCTATAATGAAAAACTTATATTACACCCTCATCACCAACTAAGATGCGAAAACAATCCTCAACAGATATCAATATGTACCATAAACAAGTGCATCAACCATGCACCAACCTGTGTCAAACAACCTGTAATTAACCTGTATCATAAACAAGTGCATCCAACCATGTATCAAATATATATCAATCATGTTTCAACTAATCATCNCCCAACCACCCATAGGTTGGGGCATGCTACCTTCAAACCCACCCTTGAACTTCTTTCTCTTACTAATACCTTTTAAAAATTTAAGGATACATAAAATAAAAGACTTTAACAACATGCACAACAGTAGTAAGAAAGCATGCATAGTCTAAAGATTTAATTAAACGATAATTAAATATACATAGTGGAATGCATTCATACACAGATAATAATATCACAATAGAGAGAACTTATCTTTATAAAAACGTGACACCAACTGGATACAGACCAAGGATATTCCACCCAACCATAGACAACACTACTCCAAATCTCAATAACAGTGTCACCCTCGAGCCAAGGCTATGAATCCATAAGGATGGATCCAGAGTGTACTTGGGCTCCCAAACCAGTCAGCTCTCACGAGTTTCCCAACACCCACAATAATACAAGCACCCATCTCTCTTCCACCTATCCTGTACCACCCCAAGAGAACGAACCTCCACCCTTCTCTGCCATGCAGTCCCTCAGGCATTCCTTCTCCTTTTTCCAAGGCCTCTAGCACAGCTGGTCCAAAATATCAATGTTGGAACTCTTAGGACTCGTAGTTGTGAGAAAAAAAGGGTACAAGCCAATGCATCTCGGACATGCAGGCCCTAGGTCATGGCTGGATTACACTAGTGACCATTACAACCAACTGTCCCATGGCTAATTCTTATCAGTTCCTTTCCCTTTTCCAAGGCAAGATGCAGGTGAGGATGGATCAATGAATGGGTAAGTGGGTGCATGAAAGTGTGTGAGGGAAATGAATGAGTGTACAAGAAATCAACGAACAATCCATCAGTCAAACCCCCCCATCATACCAGAGGCGGGTTTAAGTAACTTCAAGGGGGATCAATAACCTCCTGGCCTTCCCCAAGAAGCTCACGTAACCGATCCCCTCCCTTAGAAAAAAAAGGGTAATTAACATAGGAATAAACACTTAGCCCCTCAATCCCCTCTCTTGTTGAATCATATCCCCCTATAACTCTAGTCCTTGTCCGTCTAGAAGCCAACCATGTATTTATTATTAATAATGATAAAAAAAAATTACATGTCTTGGGCACACTGGCCTTTTAATAATTGTTTTCTTCACCATGGCCTCTCATCATTGTAACAATACATTATTTAAAATGGGGGTTCAAAATTTGGGGTGTTACACCTTTGTGCTACCATAATTTCTTCAAGGGTTGACATCAATGAAAACTAAGCCAATTAATCAACAATCCTCGCCTTTGACATTGATGGAAACACTTTGATTCAATACTAAATTCATGTCATACAATATTGAAGTCATATCACTCATGCTCCCCCCGTTACCATCGATCCCCCTGGAACCATGTCATTGTGCTCTGCATCTAATAAATCTCTCTCCATTGGTCATCAATGGGAAATGTGTCTTTCCATATGGGGTTGCTCCCCCTAACTGAACTGTCCTCGGGGATACTCCCCCTGACTGAACTCTTCCTGAAACTAATCTCTTGACTTGAACTTTCCTCTTTATGGTGTTTCCTCATGTAAATCTAAGACATATAAGATAAGCATTCAAAAGCAGTCATTTTGGAGTAAAAATTACTCCAAGTCTCTGGTGAAGATACTCAAAGGATTCCCTTGGAAGTGGTTTTGTAAAGATGTCTACCACTTGTTCTTTTGTGCCCACATATTCAACTTTGATGTTCTTCTTTGCAACTTGTTCCCGTAGAAAGTGATACTTGATTGGAATGTTCTTCATCTTGGAGTGCATCACCGGGTTCTTTGAGATATTGATGGCTCTTGTATTATCACAATATATTGGAATGGGATCATCATACTCAACCTGTATATATGTCAAAGTATTTTTCATCCATATAACCTTTGTACAACATGTTGTTGCTGCAATATACTCTACCTCGACTTTCGATAAGGATATTGATCATTGTTTCTTTCTTATCCATGATATTGAACACTCACCCAAGTAGAAAGTTGCTTCACTGCTACTTCATTGGTCATCAGTTCAACCTTCCCAATCTACATCTATGTAGGAACTAAGTGATAGATCCTTTCCTTTTGGATACCATAATCCAAACTCTTATGTTCCTTTGATATATTTGAAAATCCTCTTCACTGCTACGACATGTGTTTCCTTTGGTGCTGCTTGAAATCATGACACATGTCGAACTGCCTGCATTACATCTACTCTGGATGTTGTCACATATAGTAAGATACCAATCATTGACTTGTATTACTCTGTTCTTTAGACTTTGAATCATCATCTTTGTTGAGCTTACAATTGTTTTGCATAGGATTGGTAACTGGTTTGCAATATTCCATTCCAAACCTCTTTAATTTTTCTCAGATATACTTAGTTTGAGAAATAAAAATTCCTTGGTTGTTTTGACGTATCTGAAGACCCATAAATAAGGATAGTTCTCCAAGTAATGAAATTTCAAATTCATTCTGCATATCCTTTGCAAATTTCTAGATTAAATTGTCATCATTACTTCCAAAACTAATATCATCAACATAAAATTAAATTAATAAAACACTATCTTATGAATCCATCTATTTCCATACTATCCAAGAATCTACTACACATTGTCCATAATGTTGACCCATTTATCACTGTACTATCATGAAGTATTCAGTACTACAATTGATTGTACTTATTCTAATTGACTACTCTGGATATGTCTATTCAAACTCTGCAAGTTGCTTGAAGGACGATTCTTTGGTCTATCACAGCTATCGCATAGACTCCCCCTGTCTAATATTCATGTTACATGGAAGTCTCTAAGTCAGATGGCTCAGAAAAATTCATCCTCTAATGTGTATTCATCATTTTCTTCATTGGTAGATTCATCATCTCTTTGAGCTCTGACTTCTTTCTTTTTGTCCATGGATTCGAATTTCACTCCAATGCCTAAAAGTACAATCTCTTGAATGTGTTCCTTATTTACCTTTCCTTCTTTTCTTTCAGTTGTTTTCCAAACCTTTATGTATCTGACATTTTTCTTTTTCTCTGTAGAATTTTATTCATCTCGTTTTTTTGCCAATATTGCTATCTCTTGGACCTGGTATTTTTTCACCTATTCTTCATGTTTTATTACCCATAATTTCTTACATATGATATCAATGTTCTCTTTCATGGAAGTATCGATCATGGTTCTATAATCACTAGCTATGTGTCCATAGTTATGACATTTGTAACATTCAATGTTACGTGGGGAAAAATAGGCATTTATTGCTTGAACATTTATTTTATAATCCCTACAATATGCAACCTTATGTCCAAAGTTAGAACAATAAAAGCAATGACCATAAAAGAAATTTGCATACCTAGGAGTGAATGCTCTTCTTTATGGCATAGTCCTTCTGAATTGTTTCCTTAACTGACCATGATCATGATTGAACCTTCTTTGTGGCTTGAACATGGATGGTCTTCTTGAAGATGTATCTTGAGTAGTTTTCGTAGACTGGTTGACCATGATTCCTTCCTTTGAGTACTTCTTCATAACTCCTTCTATTTTCTTCATTCTACTTTTCTAGCAACCTAGAGTGCTTCTCCTCATTCTCTATAAATGATGTGGATGTTTCTATCTCTTCAACATTCTTTTTGAGCTTAACGATTTTGTTTTTCAATGTGACAACTTCTTCTTCAAGCTTTTCAACCTCTTCTTCTTTCTTCATTATCTGAGACTTAATGAATTCTTTTGTTCTTTTCGCTTCTTCAAGTTGAGTTCTTAAGTTCTCGATGACCTTTGGGCTTCTTAAAAAATGTGAACACTTTCCTTTTGTTTCATCAATTCTTTCTTGAGTGACTTGTTTTCTTCTCTTAGTTCATCTAAAGAACTAATCAATTCTGGTTCATAATTATATTCCTTTTCAATTAGTTTTTCTATCTCATTTCCTTCATGGCATTCTATTTCAAGATGTCTGTGTTTTTCACAATTAAAGAAAAACAACATACCTATGGTGATTATGTACTCTTCATCTTATGAATATATTTGATATGGTGAACATAATTCTTCTTGATCTGTATATGCATCTTCTTTGGAATTTTATGAATCTACGATGGGTGAAGAATATATATCATGTAACTTATCCCAAAGTTCTTTGGTTGATGAACATTTACCAACGTTTTCTCTTACCGGATTAGGCAATCCTTCCCAAATGAAATCCATTGCTATTTTTTTATTCTTCTTCAATTCCTTCTTGGCTGTAGTCTTTGCTCTTTTTGAACTATCATATCCTATAACAACTGATAGCCAAATATAATGCCCTTATTCCTGTAAAAATACTTTCGTCCTTCTGCTCCACATCTCATACTTAAAACCATTCTGACCATTAAACATTGGTACTTCATTCTCAGAATAATACATTATCTCCTTCCTTTCGTTAAATTGTTTCCTGTAGGAACTGACTCTAATACCAACTATTGCATTACTAAGAGGCGGGGTGAATCAGTAATAGTTCAATTTAATCCTTTTTTCACCATAAAATTCAAGTGTTATTGTTGGACACACCGACTACATTGAGAGGGGGCGGTGAACTGTGTAGGGCTCTTTTTCTCAAAACTCCTTAGTTAACAATCACCATTAACTCATTACTCATTTTTTTCATTTATAACCATTTAAATTTCAACACATATCAACAACATATATCAACAATATATCATCAACAAGTCATCACCACAAGGAACACAAAGAACAAAAGGTGTATGTGAAATTTTCTTTTTATTACATACTACAATCCTTGGGGTTTTTCAGCAACAACTAAATAGAGTAAAACTCTAAAAGAGCACCATCTCTATAATGAAAAACTTATATTACACCCTCATCACCAACTAAGATGCGAAAACAATCCTCAACAGATATCAATATGTACCATAAACAAGTGCATCAACCATGCACCAACCTGTGTCAAACAACCTGTAATTAACCTGTATCATAAACAAGTGCATCCAACCATGTATCAAATATATATCAATCATGTTTCAACTAATCATCNATGACTCATCAATATGTACCAACATCATCAACTATACACCTCATGTATGTGCCAACTCATCAACTGCTTGTCTCAACCATGACTAGTTTTGGATTAGTCAACAACCCTAACTTGACATAATCATAAATTTGTACCTGTAATGAGTAAATATCTAAAAACGATACACAATGTTCTTTAGTGTGTTTTATGCAATTCTTCCAGGTTTCACTACTTGGAACCTCTCAGAAAAGGATTTATAGCAAAAATGACATACCTTGTTGAATAATGTCTTATTCTAGAGAGTGACTTTGTAGAGCTTGCCTTGCACAGAATATTTGTTGAATCGATCTAAAACTATTAAAAAGAATACTAAAGACTGTAATATAACCAATACAATTTGTCTCACTAAATTTGGATCTGTTCTGAATAAGTTATGACATTTTTACCCGAAACACATGTTTTAGATTAGTTTCAGGACTAGCCACAAACCCTATTTTCCACAGAGTGTATCTCCAAATATACAACGACCCACAAGTTGATTTCTTTTCCACATATACTTGGATATTTTTCCTCAATGGAATATCAATCTCATCGTCTGATATATTATAGAAACAAAGTTATTGTGAAAATGGTGAGATGACCTATAAATAACATACCCTAGAAAGCACCATGAAAAGAATTTGTCCTCCCTCGAATTTCAGCCCTCTTTACTTCACCTTCCTTCTGAAATTTGGCTTAGATATCCTTTGGTTAACTCAATCACCTATAGATCTTCAATATGCTCAAGTGTTCCACACAAAAAATGCTCAAGAAGCTCTCCACCAATACTCCAAAATATATTCTCACAAGAAGCTCTGCATTGATCCACAAAAAGGATGCTCTCCATTGATCCACAAAAAGGATGATCTACAAGAGACCATTGCTATCTTATTTATACTTTCATCCTATAGGTCACTTAACCTATTTTTAGTTCACTTAACCCATTTCTAGGTCACTTAACCTATTTTCCTTATTTTAGGGTTAACCACTTTCCATAAATAGAAAGTTCTCTGATAATCATTTAAATATTCCTTCTTGATTTTATCACCTTACTTTATCATTTCTAGATTTTTTCACTTCTCTTTACTATTTAAATAATCCACCTTGACTTTGTCACTTTACTTTATCATTTAAATAATATTAACCCATTTCTAGGTCACTTAACCTATTTTCCTTATTTTNATTGATGGAAACACTTTGATTCAATACTAAATTCATGTCATACAATATTGAAGTCATATCACTCATGCTCCCCCCGTTACCATCGATCCCCCTGGAACCATGTCATTGTGCTCTGCATCTAATAAATCTCTCTCCATTGGTCATCAATGGGAAATGTGTCTTTCCATATGGGGTTGCTCCCCCTAACTGAACTGTCCTCGGGGATACTCCCCCTGACTGAACTCTTCCTGAAACTAATCTCTTGACTTGAACTTTCCTCTTTATGGTGTTTCCTCATGTAAATCTAAGACATATAAGATAAGCATTCAAAAGCAGTCATTTTGGAGTAAAAATTACTCCAAGTCTCTGGTGAAGATACTCAAAGGATTCCCTTGGAAGTGGTTTTGTAAAGATGTCTACCACTTGTTCTTTTGTGCCCACATATTCAACTTTGATGTTCTTCTTTGCAACTTGTTCCCGTAGAAAGTGATACTTGATTGGAATGTTCTTCATCTTGGAGTGCATCACCGGGTTCTTTGAGATATTGATGGCTCTTGTATTATCACAATATATTGGAATGGGATCATCATACTCAACCTGTATATATGTCAAAGTATTTTTCATCCATATAACCTTTGTACAACATGTTGTTGCTGCAATATACTCTACCTCGACTTTCGATAAGGATATTGATCATTGTTTCTTTCTTATCCATGATATTGAACACTCACCCAAGTAGAAAGTTGCTTCACTGCTACTTCATTGGTCATCAGTTCAACCTTCCCAATCTACATCTATGTAGGAACTAAGTGATAGATCCTTTCCTTTTGGATACCATAATCCAAACTCTTATGTTCCTTTGATATATTTGAAAATCCTCTTCACTGCTACGACATGTGTTTCCTTTGGTGCTGCTTGAAATCATGACACATGTCGAACTGCCTGCATTACATCTACTCTGGATGTTGTCACATATAGTAAGATACCAATCATTGACTTGTATTACTCTGTTCTTTAGACTTTGAATCATCATCTTTGTTGAGCTTACAATTGTTTTGCATAGGATTGGTAACTGGTTTGCAATATTCCATTCCAAACCTCTTTAATTTTTCTCAGATATACTTAGTTTGAGAAATAAAAATTCCTTGGTTGTTTTGACGTATCTGAAGACCCATAAATAAGGATAGTTCTCCAAGTAATGAAATTTCAAATTCATTCTGCATATCCTTTGCAAATTTCTAGATTAAATTGTCATCATTACTTCCAAAACTAATATCATCAACATAAAATTAAATTAATAAAACACTATCTTATGAATCCATCTATTTCCATACTATCCAAGAATCTACTACACATTGTCCATAATGTTGACCCATTTATCACTGTACTATCATGAAGTATTCAGTACTACAATTGATTGTACTTATTCTAATTGACTACTCTGGATATGTCTATTCAAACTCTGCAAGTTGCTTGAAGGACGATTCTTTGGTCTATCACAGCTATCGCATAGACTCCCCCTGTCTAATATTCATGTTACATGGAAGTCTCTAAGTCAGATGGCTCAGAAAAATTCATCCTCTAATGTGTATTCATCATTTTCTTCATTGGTAGATTCATCATCTCTTTGAGCTCTGACTTCTTTCTTTTTGTCCATGGATTCGAATTTCACTCCAATGCCTAAAAGTACAATCTCTTGAATGTGTTCCTTATTTACCTTTCCTTCTTTTCTTTCAGTTGTTTTCCAAACCTTTATGTATCTGACATTTTTCTTTTTCTCTGTAGAATTTTATTCATCTCGTTTTTTTGCCAATATTGCTATCTCTTGGACCTGGTATTTTTTCACCTATTCTTCATGTTTTATTACCCATAATTTCTTACATATGATATCAATGTTCTCTTTCATGGAAGTATCGATCATGGTTCTATAATCACTAGCTATGTGTCCATAGTTATGACATTTGTAACATTCAATGTTACGTGGGGAAAAATAGGCATTTATTGCTTGAACATTTATTTTATAATCCCTACAATATGCAACCTTATGTCCAAAGTTAGAACAATAAAAGCAATGACCATAAAAGAAATTTGCATACCTAGGAGTGAATGCTCTTCTTTATGGCATAGTCCTTCTGAATTGTTTCCTTAACTGACCATGATCATGATTGAACCTTCTTTGTGGCTTGAACATGGATGGTCTTCTTGAAGATGTATCTTGAGTAGTTTTCGTAGACTGGTTGACCATGATTCCTTCCTTTGAGTACTTCTTCATAACTCCTTCTATTTTCTTCATTCTACTTTTCTAGCAACCTAGAGTGCTTCTCCTCATTCTCTATAAATGATGTGGATGTTTCTATCTCTTCAACATTCTTTTTGAGCTTAACGATTTTGTTTTTCAATGTGACAACTTCTTCTTCAAGCTTTTCAACCTCTTCTTCTTTCTTCATTATCTGAGACTTAATGAATTCTTTTGTTCTTTTCGCTTCTTCAAGTTGAGTTCTTAAGTTCTCGATGACCTTTGGGCTTCTTAAAAAATGTGAACACTTTCCTTTTGTTTCATCAATTCTTTCTTGAGTGACTTGTTTTCTTCTCTTAGTTCATCTAAAGAACTAATCAATTCTGGTTCATAATTATATTCCTTTTCAATTAGTTTTTCTATCTCATTTCCTTCATGGCATTCTATTTCAAGATGTCTGTGTTTTTCACAATTAAAGAAAAACAACATACCTATGGTGATTATGTACTCTTCATCTTATGAATATATTTGATATGGTGAACATAATTCTTCTTGATCTGTATATGCATCTTCTTTGGAATTTTATGAATCTACGATGGGTGAAGAATATATATCATGTAACTTATCCCAAAGTTCTTTGGTTGATGAACATTTACCAACGTTTTCTCTTACCGGATTAGGCAATCCTTCCCAAATGAAATCCATTGCTATTTTTTTATTCTTCTTCAATTCCTTCTTGGCTGTAGTCTTTGCTCTTTTTGAACTATCATATCCTATAACAACTGATAGCCAAATATAATGCCCTTATTCCTGTAAAAATACTTTCGTCCTTCTGCTCCACATCTCATACTTAAAACCATTCTGACCATTAAACATTGGTACTTCATTCTCAGAATAATACATTATCTCCTTCCTTTCGTTAAATTGTTTCCTGTAGGAACTGACTCTAATACCAACTATTGCATTACTAAGAGGCGGGGTGAATCAGTAATAGTTCAATTTAATCCTTTTTTCACCATAAAATTCAAGTGTTATTGTTGGACACACCGACTACATTGAGAGGGGGCGGTGAACTGTGTAGGGCTCTTTTTCTCAAAACTCCTTAGTTAACAATCACCATTAACTCATTACTCATTTTTTTCATTTATAACCATTTAAATTTCAACACATATCAACAACATATATCAACAATATATCATCAACAAGTCATCACCACAAGGAACACAAAGAACAAAAGGTGTATGTGAAATTTTCTTTTTATTACATACTACAATCCTTGGGGTTTTTCAGCAACAACTAAATAGAGTAAAACTCTAAAAGAGCACCATCTCTATAATGAAAAACTTATATTACACCCTCATCACCAACTAAGATGCGAAAACAATCCTCAACAGATATCAATATGTACCATAAACAAGTGCATCAACCATGCACCAACCTGTGTCAAACAACCTGTAATTAACCTGTATCATAAACAAGTGCATCCAACCATGTATCAAATATATATCAATCATGTTTCAACTAATCATCGACAATGACTCATCAATATGTACCAACATCATCAACTATACACCTCATCTATGTGCCAACTCATCAACTGCTTGTCTCAACCATGACTAGTTTTGGATTAGTCAACAACCCTAACTTGAAATAATCATAAATTTGTACCTGTAATGAATAAATATATAAAAATGATACACAATGTTCTTCAGTGTGTTTTATGCAATTCCTCCAGGTTTCACTACTTGAAACCTCTCAGAAAAGGATTTATAGCAAAAATTACATACCTTGTTGAATAATGTCTTATTCTAGAGAGTGACTTTGTAGAGCTTGCCTTGCACAGAATATTTGTTGAATCGATCTAAAACTATTAAAAAGAATACTAAAGACTATAATATAACCAATACAATTTGTCTCACTAAATTTGGATCTGTTCTGAATAAGTTATGACATTTTTACCCAAAACACCTGTTTTAGATTAGTTTCAGGACTAGCCACAAACCCTATTTTCCACAGAGTGTATCTCCAAATATACAAAGACCCACAAGTTGATTTCTTTTCCACATATACTTGGATATGTTTCCTCAATGGAATATCAATCTCATGGTCTGAATTATTATAGAAACAAAGTTATTGCGAAAATGGTGAGATGACCTATAAATAACATACCTTAGAAAGCACCATGAAAAGAATTTGTCCTCCCTCGAATTTCGGCCCTCTTTACTTCACCTTCCTTATGAAATTTGGCTTATATATCCTTTGGTTAACTCAATCACCTATAGATCTTCAATATGCTCAATTGTTCCACACAAAAAATGCTCAAGAAGCTCTCCACCAATACTCCAAAATATATTCTCACAAGAAGCTTTGCATTGATCCACAAAAAGGATGCTCTCCATTGATCCACAAAAAGGATGATCTACAAGAGACCATTGCTATCTTATTTATACTTTCATCCTCTAGGTTACTTAACCTATTTTTAGTTCACTTAACCCATTTCTAGGTCACTTAACCTATTTTCCTTATTTTAGGGTTACCCACTTTCCATAAATAGAAATTTCTCCGATACTTTATCATTTAAATATTCCTTCTTGATTTTATCACCTTACTTTATCATTTCTAGATTTTTTCATTTCTCTTTACTATTTAAATAATCCACCTTGACTTTGTCACTTTACTTTATCATTTAAATAATATTAACCCATTTCTAGGTCACTTAACCTATTTTCCTTATTTTAGGGTTAACCA
>JZKD02S0163246.1:11550-23287 GCA_000966675.3 Picea glauca | reverse complement strand
ATAATGACTTAAAAGCGCTTTTAACCCTTTTTAGCTCAATGTCACTTTTCGAATATAACACCTGTGACTGGAGTGACCTCTAGTAACCTTGTTTACCCCTCTTTGGCCCTAGCTACAATCTAACAGGGTGGTTTAGACCATTAAGCCTCCTCTTCTGGAGCTCCTCTTTGGAAAGGGGCATTACATATCTCCTCTTTCTTGATCCAATCTCAAGATATCCTTATACAAGCTCTCCTTCACTACGACTTAGTTTTTCCCTAGTAATCATGCAA
Source organism: Picea glauca (assembly GCA_000966675.3). Lineage (NCBI taxonomy): Eukaryota > Viridiplantae > Streptophyta > Pinopsida > Pinales > Pinaceae > Picea > Picea glauca. The sequence goes on along the minus strand of JZKD02S0163246.1, from coordinate 23,015 downwards.
ACTCAAACAAACAACTGTCAACCTGCTCTAATACCACTTGATCTAAAAATGATCTTTTAAAGACTATGGTTAAGTTTATGCATGAGTTGTTTTACCATTGAGAAATTAAGAGAAGAAGAATATTTTAATGAAAGAATATTGCAACCATCATAAATAATGCAGAATAGAAAGTAAACATTAAGAACAACAAACCATAACGCCAATATTGTTAATAGAGTTCAACAAGGTTGCCTACGTCTCCAGGCCTTTGTCTCAGTGGGGGAGGCTTTTCTTATTAATCTTCAATGCTTCAAAAATACATTAGAAATAAATAAAATGGATTACAAAGTGGAATGGTTGTGTTCTTCTCAACCTCAAGAATCCAACACAAGTGAAGGCACTAAAAAAGGTTGATCGTAGCTCTCGGAAATGGCTTCCAAAGTTTGCTTCCTCAATGTCTTCCCTGCATAAAAATGGCTTGGACCTCACAATTATTCAGAATTTCTCTTGTTTTGAACCTTCTTGGACTATCAAAAAACTCTGGTTTATATATATATTGAGTTGGGGATCCTATCCCAACTTCCTTCTAAGATATGGCCTCAAAAAGGCTCTAGATCCTCAAAAATGGGCAAAAACCACCAAAAATCAAGCTAAAATCAGCATAAAAATCAAAACCATAGGTTAAAACCCACTTCTGGGCAAAAATGCACGCCAAACCCTTTGATTCGGGCTCTTGGTCATATGAATTCTCCATGTTTCCTCGGGCTAGGTCGCGCCCCTGGTCTTTGGCCCTTGGTCTTCATCCACTCTAGTCGTATGAATGGCCATGTGACCAAGTGTTAATCCCAAGTCTCATTACGCGTCGGGCTCTGCTCCTGGTTCTGTGGGTTGGTATGCGACCAGGGCTTGGTCGGATGGTCTAGCCCCCTGCCGAACGAGATCTAATCCCCAAAATCCCACCAAACTCAACTTCAAATATTACCATTGTCACTTGTATAAACAAGTAACACAGTCGCCCAGGTGGTTAGCGCATTGTGGTGTAGTCTGTTGGTCACTCAAAGGTCTTGAGCTCGAATCCCGCAGAATGCAACAAATTTTTTACCCAACCAACATTGGCCTCATCCAGGGTGCCATGTGTCGCCCTGTGATTGTGCCACGTGTCACCTCTGGATTGGCACTATATGCACAGTCACCTGCCTAGTCACTTGTACAGTCAGCCTGCATAGTCAATCGCCTTCCACATGTCATGCTCAGAGCGTGCCATGTCACTACCACTTGTCAATCTGTATAGCTACGCGTCAATCGTATTGCTACGTGTCAGACTATCACTGGGCCACGTCATCGTACGGACTGCCACGCCAGTGTCCGTACAGTCCACGTGTCAAATCTGTACCGTGCCAACTCAACCCGAAAACGCCAAAAATGCCTGACATGTATCACCTCTTGGTCAACCCATGTCATCATGTTGACATCATCTGCCACATCATGTTGACGTCGGCAGTATGGCCTCTTACTGTTGACTTTGACTTTTTTGCTTGTTTGGGAAAAAGTTCAAATCGCCATAACTTTTGCATACAATGTCCATTTTCGGAAGAAAATAAATAAATTGTCAGAATTGGCACGACGAGCCCTACGTAATGGCATTGGTTTCATATGATTTCGAGAACTTTGAAATTTTGGCCTTCCTGGATCCATTTTGGATAAAAAAAAATAGAGCATTTTGATTTTGAGCTAACGTGGATTGAATTTGTATGGTAGTTTTAGACTCAAATCCATTTAAATCTTACAGTGGGTTGGCCATTTGATGATGGGCTTCATACTTTTATGATCAATATTGAAAATCTACCAATAACTTACTCTAGGTACACCAAATATTGTTGGGAAAAATAACACCTCTTAAGGTTCACCAACAACTTGTGTTTCTTCAATGTCTCTAACACCTACATTAAATGTGAGGTAGGTTCTTCCCAAGTATAGCTAAATATTAAAATATAATCCAAGTACAGTATTACAAATGAATCTAGATATAGATATGGTAAATCATTTAACAAATAGATATAAGTAGTCGATGCATTACATAAATCAAATCCTCTAGAGATACAATCACTTATATTGATCCATATCCTTATCATTACTAATTTTGTCTCAATAAGAGTGGCACATGCTTACTACTTGAACTAGTCAATTTCTTCGCTTGGTTGGCACTTAAAAGGGAGATCTTAGATTTACCTTTGTTTGAATTGATAATAAGATTTTCCATCCTAGAGAAGGTGGTATTGGTTTTCTCCTCTCTTGAAGATAGTATCCTTAAGACCTCATGTACATGTAAGGGATTATAAACACTACACCACACACATCAAGTGGCACTATGCCTACCTCCACTTTGTCAATCCAGTTGACTAATGGAAAATGTGATTTTGCACTACTTAGTAACTTATCAGATCTTCATCTTTGTTTACCCATCCAAATGGGTATGGGTGAGGATGGTTATGTACTTCCATTCCAATCCTACTTACTAGATCTATTGCTATGAAGTTGCATTGTAAACTAGAGTCAAATATACTATCCACCTTAGTGTTCTTAACTTGTATTTGGCCATTTACTTATCTTCATTGTGATGGAGGCTTCTCATGTTCACTTCGCATTGCACTTTAATGTTAAAACAGATATCATCTACATATGGGTTTCTCTCTATTTCATTCCTTGAATCCATGCCTAATATATTTTTATTTTGGGATACTTCTATTTTGTATTCCTTCGATTCATATTAAGATGTAGCTTCTAGCATTTAACTTTAGTGTGACCATCTATGTTATAGTGTTCACAATGGTTACTTGGATCCTTGCTTTGATGTGTAGTCGTGATAGTCTTCTTTCATTTTCCTTTCCTCCTATTTTTTTTCCTCATTGGAAGTGCCATGTTGTTGATTGCTTGCTTGGAACCACTCATTTATATTTTCTTCTTATCCATCTTTGGAAATTGTTCTTACACCCAATCTTCATTAATGTTCATAGGCATAAAGATCATCACTTTCCTCCTTAAATGATTGTGTAGTCCACCCAAGTACTTGATGACAGCATCGTTTTTCTTAGGGAATATTACCAATTGAATGCCTTAATTTATGAACTTGGAATTGTACTTTTGTATACTTCTCCCTTTATTCAATTGTAGTATTGCCAACAATTCCTCTGATCCTTTTCATATATAATAGTGTATAACTGGAATTAATGAAATATTTAAATACCTCTCACTTAATTATTGGTAGATCACTCTACATTTTAAATATCTATATATATTTCTTACCAAGTTTTTGACATCACCCTATAACATTGAATGTGATGAAGCTACAAAAGTTTTTTCTTATTCTCTTAAAAATGAGAAGTTAAAATTTAACGGAATTATTATAGATCTCTTTGTCAAACCTTCTCCATATAATGCAACTTTTCTTATAAAGCAAGGAGATATTTGTACTCTCACTAACATAGATTTTAAATCTTCAAATCTCCTTTTAATTTGAACCTACCACTCATTATGAGTAAATATGTGATTCTACCTAATGTCTTCTATGAAATGAATAGATTTTAAATCTTCAAATCTTCTTTTAATTTGAACCTACCACTCATTATGAGTACATATGTGATTATACCTAATGTCTTCTATGAAATGAATAGATTGGTTTTTAATGAATCTATTGTTCGTCGAGAACTCTCTATTATTGAAGTAGGTCTAAAGTGATTTATGATGAATGTCCATAAAAAAAAATTAAAAATAATTTAGAAAAGATATGCTATTTTTAAAAAGGAGAAGACACTCTTAAAAACTTATATGTTTCTAAAAATATCTTATAAGAAAAGAAAATTGCACAAATCCATCCTTATGCTAAATAAAAAGATGAATTTCATACTAAACATATACTAGATATGAATTTCATATTGAAACATCCTCAAATCCATCCTTATGCTAAATAAAAAGATGAATTTCATACTAAACATATACTAGATATGAATTTCATATTGAAACATCCTTATGCTAAATAAAAAGATGAATTTCATATTGAAACATATACTAGATAAAAAGATGAATTTCATACTAAAACATGTAATATTCTTTTCAGAATTTTGGCTTTTTGTATTTATTGAAATGTGTCCCTATATGATGATAAACGTTTTTAACAGATTTGAAACAAACAAGACTTATTTCAATTTTTCACCATAAAGCAATGAGGTTTGATTCTTGTTTCAATTTTTCACCATAAAGCAAGCATTAAGGTTTGATTGAATATTTCATATCCGATCATGAGGAAGAGGCCCAATATCAACTATGGTTGTTATGATACTTTTCCTTTTTTCACTGAAAACAGGGAGAAAAATCCAATTGCTAAGCTCATCTTCTATGAGGTAATCTTGCAATCCAATTGCTTAACAAATTTAACGACATTGGAACTAGAAATTTCATGCATTTTAATGATATTCTATCTTCAAAAATACCTTTATCTTACAAATACCTCCATCTTATTAAATACATTCATCTTGGACTTAAGGAATGTGCATTTTTCAACCATGGTCATGCCAAAACCTTCATTGCCACCAAACGCCAAGTCATTATTCTTTTAAAAATGAAAAGGCCTTTTCAATTATAAATATCATTTGCCTTGAAAATATCGCCCCCGCCTCATTTTGTAAATAAAAATAAATGTTAAAAATATATATAAATTAAATAGCACAAAATCCAATTACGGTTTACTATTTGTTGTTTGTCTAATGATTAAGAACATGTGTTTCTTCTTAAGAGGTCACAGGTTCAAATCCAGAGGGGGGTAGGGTATGTATACCTTCGTAGACTTTACCAGTCAAATCGTTGGACAAAGGAGGGTCCCTTGTCCCACAAACAAGGGGGTCTCATACACCAATTTGGTGTGATGGCTTGGCCGTGACCTTAAAAATAGATTATTATTATTATTATTATTATTATGATTATTTCAGTTTAGATTATTAATACATTTTCTTTTTGCATCCCATTTTTCATTTTTATTTATGAATTTGCTTAATTCTTGTTTACATCCCATTTTTCATTTTTTTATTTATGAATTTGCTTAATTCTTTGTTTTTAAGTTTTTATTTTTTTTAATTTTAAATTTTGGTTAAATAATACTTAATTATATTTGTTAGTGGATATTATGTTAACAATTGTTAATTGGATTTAGTCTGAATGGATTGTGTTGAGGGGTCTTTTCTCCCACCCTAGTTCAATTCTCGCAAATGACATGTTGAGTTCTTAAATGAGCAAGCTATCCAAAAAAGTCTCGGCTTTCTATAAAATCTGGCTACCCGGGTATTATCCTCGAAATGAGGGGAAGTGCCCGGTGGGTTTCCCCATGCTCTATTCCAAAGTTTTAAAAAAAAAAAGTATGGTAATGGTTAGCGATTTATTAGTGAGGTATCATTAGCCATGTATAATGATATGAAACCTTGGTCAAAAAAGGTCAACCATAGTTAATAATAGGAAATCATCATTACTAGGTTAGGGATTAGGGGATTATTGGGTTAGTAGTGTCAATTTTTGAAATATTAGTCCTACATTCAACCATGGAAACCTATAGTTATACACGATTAATCATTCTCAACCTTAGACAACCATATTTGTTAGGGACGTTATGTCAAGAGTTAGTTGTGGTTATGGGTTAGAATAAACCATGGAAAACCATACGCAAACATGGTCAACCTAGGTTAATCAATATTAACCATCACTACTAAGCTAGGGGTTAAGGGGTTAGTAGTGCCAAANTATTACAAATGAATCTAGATATAGATATGGTAAATCATTTAACAAATAGATATAAGTAGTCGATGCATTACATAAATCAAATCCTCTAGAGATACAATCACTTATATTGATCCATATCCTTATCATTACTAATTTTGTCTCAATAAGAGTGGCACATGCTTACTACTTGAACTAGTCAATTTCTTCGCTTGGTTGGCACTTAAAAGGGAGATCTTAGATTTACCTTTGTTTGAATTGATAATAAGATTTTCCATCCTAGAGAAGGTGGTATTGGTTTTCTCCTCTCTTGAAGATAGTATCCTTAAGACCTCATGTACATGTAAGGGATTATAAACACTACACCACACACATCAAGTGGCACTATGCCTACCTCCACTTTGTCAATCCAGTTGACTAATGGAAAATGTGATTTTGCACTACTTAGTAACTTATCAGATCTTCATCTTTGTTTACCCATCCAAATGGGTATGGGTGAGGATGGTTATGTACTTCCATTCCAATCCTACTTACTAGATCTATTGCTATGAAGTTGCATTGTAAACTAGAGTCAAATATACTATCCACCTTAGTGTTCTTAACTTGTATTTGGCCATTTACTTATCTTCATTGTGATGGAGGCTTCTCATGTTCACTTCGCATTGCACTTTAATGTTAAAACAGATATCATCTACATATGGGTTTCTCTCTATTTCATTCCTTGAATCCATGCCTAATATATTTTTATTTTGGGATACTTCTATTTTGTATTCCTTCGATTCATATTAAGATGTAGCTTCTAGCATTTAACTTTAGTGTGACCATCTATGTTATAGTGTTCACAATGGTTACTTGGATCCTTGCTTTGATGTGTAGTCGTGATAGTCTTCTTTCATTTTCCTTTCCTCCTATTTTTTTTCCTCATTGGAAGTGCCATGTTGTTGATTGCTTGCTTGGAACCACTCATTTATATTTTCTTCTTATCCATCTTTGGAAATTGTTCTTACACCCAATCTTCATTAATGTTCATAGGCATAAAGATCATCACTTTCCTCCTTAAATGATTGTGTAGTCCACCCAAGTACTTGATGACAGCATCGTTTTTCTTAGGGAATATTACCAATTGAATGCCTTAATTTATGAACTTGGAATTGTACTTTTGTATACTTCTCCCTTTATTCAATTGTAGTATTGCCAACAATTCCTCTGATCCTTTTCATATATAATAGTGTATAACTGGAATTAATGAAATATTTAAATACCTCTCACTTAATTATTGGTAGATCACTCTACATTTTAAATATCTATATATATTTCTTACCAAGTTTTTGACATCACCCTATAACATTGAATGTGATGAAGCTACAAAAGTTTTTTCTTATTCTCTTAAAAATGAGAAGTTAAAATTTAACGGAATTATTATAGATCTCTTTGTCAAACCTTCTCCATATAATGCAACTTTTCTTATAAAGCAAGGAGATATTTGTACTCTCACTAACATAGATTTTAAATCTTCAAATCTCCTTTTAATTTGAACCTACCACTCATTATGAGTAAATATGTGATTCTACCTAATGTCTTCTATGAAATGAATAGATTTTAAATCTTCAAATCTTCTTTTAATTTGAACCTACCACTCATTATGAGTACATATGTGATTATACCTAATGTCTTCTATGAAATGAATAGATTGGTTTTTAATGAATCTATTGTTCGTCGAGAACTCTCTATTATTGAAGTAGGTCTAAAGTGATTTATGATGAATGTCCATAAAAAAAAATTAAAAATAATTTAGAAAAGATATGCTATTTTTAAAAAGGAGAAGACACTCTTAAAAACTTATATGTTTCTAAAAATATCTTATAAGAAAAGAAAATTGCACAAATCCATCCTTATGCTAAATAAAAAGATGAATTTCATACTAAACATATACTAGATATGAATTTCATATTGAAACATCCTCAAATCCATCCTTATGCTAAATAAAAAGATGAATTTCATACTAAACATATACTAGATATGAATTTCATATTGAAACATCCTTATGCTAAATAAAAAGATGAATTTCATATTGAAACATATACTAGATAAAAAGATGAATTTCATACTAAAACATGTAATATTCTTTTCAGAATTTTGGCTTTTTGTATTTATTGAAATGTGTCCCTATATGATGATAAACGTTTTTAACAGATTTGAAACAAACAAGACTTATTTCAATTTTTCACCATAAAGCAATAAGGTTTGATTCTTGTTTCAATTTTTCACCATAAAGCAAGCATTAAGGTTTGATTGAATACTTCATATCCGATCATGAGGAAGAGGCCCAATATCAACTATTCAACTATGGTTGTTATGATATTTTTCCTATTTTCACTGAAAACAGGGAGAAAAGTCCAATTGCTAAGCTCATCTTCTATGAGGTAATCTTGCAATCCTGGCTTAACAAATTTAACGACATTGGAACTAGAAATTTCATGCATTTTAATGATCTTCTATCTTCAAAAATACCTTTATCTTACAAATACCTCCATCTTATTAAATACCTTCATCTTAGACTTGAAGGAATGTGCATTTTTCAACAATGGTCATGCCAAAACCTTCATTGCCACCAAACGCCAAGTCATTATTCTTTTAAAAATGAAAAGGCCTTTTCAATTATAAATATCATTTGCCTTGAAAATATCGGCCCCGCCTCATTTTGTAAATAAAAATAAATGTTCAAAATATATATAAATTAAATAGCACAAAATCCAATTACGGTTTACTATTTGTTGTTTATTTTGATTATTTCAGTTTAGATTATTAATACATTTTCTTTTTCATCCCATTTTTCATTTTTATTTATGAATTTGCTTAATTCTTGTTTACATCCCATTTTTCATTTTTTTATTTATGAATTTGTTTAATTCTTTGTTTTTAAGTTTTTTTTTTTTTTAATTTTAAATTTTGGTTAAATAATACTTAATTATATTTGTTAGTGGATATTATGTTAACAATTGTTAATTGGATTTAGTCTGAATGGATTGTGTTGAGGGGTGTTTTCCCCCACCCCAGTTTAATTCTCGCAAATGACATGTTGAGTTCTTAAATGAGCAAGCTATCCAAAAAAGTCTCGACTTTCTATAAAATCTGGCTACTCGGGTACCATCCTCGAAATGAGGGGAAGTGCCCAGTGGGTTTCCCCATGCTCTATTCCAAAGTTTTTAAAAAAAAGTATGGTAATGGTTAGCAATTTATTAGTGAGGTATCATTAGCCACGTATAATGATATGAAACATTGGTCAAAAAAGGTCAACCATAGTTAATAATAGGAAATCATCATTACTAGGTTAGGGATTAGGGGATTACTGGGTTAGTAGTGTCAATTTTTGAAATATTAGTCCTACATTCAACCATGGAAACCTATAGTTAAACACAGTTAAGCATTCTCAACCTTAGACAACCATATTTGTTAGGGACGTTATGTCAAGAGTTAGGTGTGGTTATGGGTTAGAATAAACCATGGAAAACCATACGCAAACATGGTCAACCTAGGTTAATCAATATTAACCATCACTACTAAGCTAGGGGTTAAGGGGTTAGTAGTGCCAAACATTTTGGATATAATAGGGTTATATTGAACCATGAAATCCTATAGTAAAGTAAGGTTAACCATATTTGTTGGTGGACATTATTTCACGAGTTAATGATTTATTAGGACAGTCGTTCAAAAATGGAAAACCACATGTAATCATGGTTAACTACAGTTATCCATCGTTATTAGGTTAGAGTTTAGTGGGTTAATAAAATCAACCATTTAGATAATAAGGCTAAATTTAATCATGGAATCATATAGTCAACCATGGTTAACCATATCTGTTAATGGCCATCATATCAAGGATTAGTGGTTAGTTAGTGGGGTGGCATCACCATGGGCAGTCGTATGCAACCATGGTTAACCAAGGTCAATCATTTTTAATGTTAATCAAGAATTGTTTATAGATTTTGATTGAGGGGGTTAATGCATTAACAGAATCAACCATAACATAATATGGATCCATTCAACCATGGAAACCTGTAGTCAACCATCTTTGTTAAGTGGCATTATGTTCAAGGTTAGTGGTTAGTTAGTGAGGTCACATCAACCATAGGAAACCATGGTGAAGCATAGCCAATAATTGTTATCATATTAGGGTTAGGGGGTTATTGGGTTAGTATACCCTTGGCATATTACACCTACATTCAACCATAGACACCTATGGTTAACGATGATCAACCATAGTAAACTATATTTGTTGGGGGGGGTTATGTTAGGATTTAATGGTGATTATGGGGTAGCATCAACCATGGAAAACCATATGAAACCATGCTCAACCATAGTCAACCATTGTTACTGGATTATGGGTTATGGTGTTACAAGGTAAGTAGTGTCAACCATTCATTTATTAGGCCTACATTCAACCATGGATACCTTTAGTTAACCATGGGAAACCATATTCATCAATGGACATTATATTAGCAGTAAGTGGTGTTTATGGGGTAACATCTACCATAGACAACCATAGACAACCATGGTCAACCAAGGTTAATCAATGTTAACCATAGTCAATCATCATTACTAGGATAAAGGGTTAGTGGATGAGCAATATAAACCATTGATATGATAGGGATACAACCATGGCATGAAATCTTATAGTCAACGATGCTCAATCATGGTCAACCATATTCAACCACATTTGTTAGTGGAAATTATGTATGTGGTTAGTGATCAGTTAGTTGGGTAGCTCAACTATGGAAAACCATATGCATTAATGGTCAACCACAATTAATCATCATGTGGGTGTTTCACTTTGATGTGTGGGTGCATCCTAGTTATGTGTATGGTTGTATTGTTTATGTTAGGCACATCACTTATGTGCACAAGTGTGTTGCTTATGTGTTAGGTGTGTCTCTTATGTGCATGAGTGTGTCTCTTTTGAGTGCATCAATTTTGTGTGTAAGTGTGTCACTTTTTTCCATAGTCAACCATCATTTGAGTGTGTCATTTGTAGGTGAGTGCATCACTTTTGTGTGTGAATACATCACTTAGATGCATGGTTGTGTCACTTATGTTAGGTGTGTCATTTATGTGCATGAGTGTATTGCTTATGTGTTAAGTGTGTCTTTTATGTGTATGAGTCCATCTCTTATTTCATGTGTGTTTATTATGTGCATGAGTGTGTTGCTAGTGATCACATCATGTATGTGGTCATTGCATCACTTATGTATGTGAGTGTATCACTTATGTGCATGAATGCATCACTTATGTGATTGACTGGATTGCATATGTTAGGTACATCACTTATGTTAAATGTGTCACTTATGTGTGTGAATGTGGCTCATGTGCATGAGTTATTTACTTATGTGGTTAGTGCATGACTTAAATGTTTCGGTGCATCATTTATATGAGTCAACATATCATTTATGTGCATGAGTGTGTAGTTTATGTTAGGCGCATTTCGTATGTGTGTGAGTGTATCACTTATGTGGATGAGTGCTTCACTTATATGGTTAGGACAACATGTGTACACATCCATGTATTGATTACTTAAAATGTGTTGTTTATGTGTGTGAGTGCGTCATTTATGCGTTAGGTGTGTCACTTATGTGCATCTCTTATGTGTGTGAATGCATCATTGATGTGGTTAGTATGTTGCTTATATGTTAGGTGCATTACTTATATGTGTGAGTGTGTCAATTATGTGT
>JZKD02S0163245.1:334065-357527 GCA_000966675.3 Picea glauca | reverse complement strand
GACCCTGGCTTGATCAGGATGCCGTAGCTGTACCTGGAGCTCAACACCCTTTACCTAAGCATCCGAAGAAATGGCTTCCCAAGTTTGACCCAGACTCAAAACAGATCGTTGAAGATCACATTAAAAAGTTTATGTTAGCCATAAGACTCCGCAATGTCGAACATGAAGACGTTGTCTGTAGGTTGTTCCCGTATACTTTTGAGGGAAATGCATCAACATGGTACTTTGCCCAACAACCCCATACCATCGTGTCTTGGGAAAAGTTTGAGTCATGCTTTTTGGAAAAGTTCGAAGATGGTAAACCTCAGGAAGTCCTAGTCATGGACCTTTCTAGCTTAAGAATGAACCCAAAAGAAAAAGTTAAAGACTTTAATCAAAGATTCTTAACACTTAAAAACTGAATCCCTGCGGATTCTATGCCCGCTGAGAGTCTTATAATAGCATACTACACTAAAGCTTTGCATCAAAGCATAGCTATTTGGGTTAAATGATCTAAGAAAGACACATTGTTAGAAGCCTTCGAGGAGGCTAGCCAGATTGAAAAATACATACTTAGTCTTAAGGATTCTACTAGCAACGAAACTGAGACTAGTTCTTCTTCCAAAAAGAAGATTGAAATCCTCCCCAGACCCACTCAAAGTAAAACACAACCTGAAAACTCTAATTTGGAAAACTTAACCAAATTTGTTCAAAAACTATCAAATCAAGTTATAGACTTGAAAAGGTCGACCGAAGAAGCTTCTTCAAGCAAAGGTCCTTACAAACCCCCATTCCGGAAGCCTTTTCCTACCAACCGACCTAAGATCGACAAACATACATGACCTTACCTTTTTCTAGTGATAAAATTTTTATATTCAAGAAAGCAAGGATCGTGCTTGATTATTGAAGTTGTGAGAAACACCTACTTATGTGATATACATAGAGGAAGGATGTCCAAGGAGGTCCTTGAACAACAAGCAAGAGATACAGGGATTGATTGTCGCTCGTATGTTAGAACTCTAGGCATTGTCCAAGGGAGATAGATTTACACTATATCATCATTATGTTCCCTTTCATATTGCCTTTAAAATTGTTAATGCAAGACCAAGAGTCAACCTCACAATATAGAATACCTAAATGTTTTCTCCTACATCCAAAGATGAAGAAGCTAAAATAGTTTCGAATGCATGCACAATATGGAATAAGAGCGAATTTTGCATTTTGTTCCTATGTCTAGAACCTTGACTTGTATAAGAGACAATAAAGGGGTTCCCAATGGTTAAAAAAATCTTCATCGAAATCATAGATGAGATTAGATCTTGGGTTGATGATTCTATCTAATATGAAGACAATGAAAGGTATTCCCCATCCAATTTCCATGGAAGGCTCACAATTTGCAAAGTTTCTTTCTTGTGGATAAAGCTACAATGGTTGTATTATGTGGTTGTAAAGGATGCATTCCATGACTCATTATTATAAACCAAGTGGTAGTTGGACAAATGCCTTTTTCCGAAAAAAGAAAAAAAAAAAAAAAGAGAAAGAGAGAAAAAGAAAAAAAAAATGGTATTTGGATAAGGCAATTGAGTAGAATGGTGGTTGCTTACCCTTTAAGTGTCATTCTCATATGTTTTTCTTATTTTTATAATTTAGAAAAATGACAATTAACTTGATAATTAAATAAAAAAATTCAAATCATATTCTTACACTAATCATTAAATTAATCCATATATTTAAATAAAAAATTCCAAACTAATTATAAAATTAATTCATATTTAAACAAAAAAAATTCCAAATCATATATCTCCATCAATCATAAAATTAATTCATATATCTGAGTATGTCGGTTTCCTCAATTCGTCATAATGCTAGAGTAACTTCTGGATCGAAGTTGTGTATGGAGTTTTGAAATGTCCAATATTTTGAGTGGACACTCCACCCATCATCAAGAATATAAGAAACTGAACCAGAAGTTTAAAATTTAAAATTTAAATAAACTTTAAAATTTTAAATAAAATAATGCTCAATCAATAGGTTTTGACGAGAGAGTTAAAATTAAAAACCCTAAAGTAATAAATATACAAATATCACATCCCACCAACAATTTCATAAAACCCAACATTTCACCCAAATGAGTATTCTTTGTTCAATGGTTCTAAAAGAATATTCCTTATCCAATCATTTTCAACTATGCATCTCACACATTAATGTATAAACACTTATAAAAGTCAATTATGTTATACGAATCACATTATTGGAAGACACCACACATCTTTTCAATGATGTAACACCTATACACATACACCTAAACAAGTGTTGCATGGCAGCGTAGTCCCTGCCATGTTGGTATGGGAATAAATGCATTGTTATGGCAAGACCGAGGGAGAAATAGAAGCCCGAAACAACAGAGACACGTGGGAAGCAACTTGAAGTACAGGTGGTATCCATGCAGAGGATAAATCGTGCCAGTGTGTCACATGCCAGACATTGGGTTGGTAGATGACCCCCAAAGACCCTCCCTAATTAGTTAATCATAATATTATATTAATATGTGGTTAATATGCGAATGAGGATGTCAATCCTACTATGTTTTTTATAGTTGTGATACTCATGTTTAAGTTTTTTCCTGGGGCATGTATAGTTCAAATATGGGACTAAGAAAATTTATGTCTCAATGACTTGAAATAAAGGTTCCTAGAAAAAAGGACCAGGAATCACACACATTAAACATTAAAATATAATAAACACAAGTTCCTGACATCTAACATAGTTGAAGAAAAAAAAATTATCATTCCGAAAGAATCCCACAAGGCACTATTAAAATTGTTCCCGAATTAGTTTTCTTTGAAATTGATCAAAAAATAATAATGTTTGCTGCATATTTCTGGAATCTGTTACATATTTCTAGAAATTTAAATGTTTTTTTCATATAGACTAGGATTGGGGCTCCCATGGACCATAAAAGAAATAAGTACAATAAATAGGACTGTAGAAATAAGGAGTGCGCGACAATAGAGAGGAAGACCTAAAAAGAAGAAATTGGAAGTTATAAGTCTTTGGTTAGAGATTTCTATTTAAAGAGGTAGAATAACTGAATTGATAAAGAAATCAAGATGTGATCAGTATAGACTTACTATGAAGATGATGCCTTTTTGTTGCTCTCGTCGAAGACCACTAGAATCGTGCCAACGGGTTGTTTCCCTTTGTCGGTGAGCTTGTCCATTCTCCTTTGGAGCCATTCTTCAACGTAACTTCTCATGGGGGCCACATTGATTTCATCCCGGATTTCTATGTTGAAAATCTCGTATTCTAATTTTCTTAGATCTATAGAAATACTATGCAGAGCATGTTCAATTTCTTCATTGTGTGCCGAATAGTCCACTAATCAGTTATGGACGTCATCTTCACCATATTCAAGGATGACGTAAAACTTTTCTAAAGACAACCCCTTTAAAATATCAACTTGTTCATCAAAGGCTTGCTTGGTTAAGGACAAGGATTTGAGGATTAAGTTAGGGTCTTGAACCTCGTTGGTACTTCTGGCTAAGTCTATCTAGGTCAGGCTTCTGAATAATTCTTCTTTCTCTGATATGGCTTGTTCACATGATTCGACAATGAGCTGTAGGTTCTTAACTTTCACTTTCCAACATGCTTTTAATTGTTTGATCCGGTTTGGGGAGGGGAGATCCTCTTGTCTTCTTTTCAGATCTGAGATGTTGATGACATGGTTGGAAAAAGGGATCATCGTCTGTAGATAGAAACATTCTTCATTTTTTAAATTCGTCTCCAAATGTTCATGCAAATCATTTTCACTCATTCGAAAGGAAGCTATATTTTGTGATGTTTCCCAGGCTTCAGTAATTAGCTGCATTCTTTTCTTGATATTCTTCTCTACATAGCCTCTATAGGATGTGAGGAGGCTAGAGGATCCTTTTAACTTGGCTGCAGTGTGGCATGCATGGTTTTTGCTAAAGGACTGGCAAACACTGGGGTAGGAATCAAAGCCTCCTCCAATTCCTTGATTCGGTCGTTCAGTCTGACATTATCCGCTTCAATTCCTCCAATGGAATCATCAAGATCATCTACTGTTGCGTGATGAAATTGAGAGATTTGGGATGGATTCATTTTCCTAAGGTTAATCTATGAATGAGATTTCCCTTTCTTATTTGTTACATATCTCTTTTCAATAATTAAATTTTTAGATTGGCTGTAAAAAACAACGCTCTGGAATATGAAGGATTCATCTTCGTCAAAAATGTCGATCTCAGCTATTTTCATTGAGATTTGAGGAATGTTATAAGGCTGTCAGTCTGGCGTGACGTGGCAAGTCGATGTCACTAGGGTGACGTGGCAAGCCGATGTCACCAGGGTGACGTGGACTCACGATCGATGTGCCATGTGTCATCTCTATTTGTTCATGTTGTAGACCTTATATGCCTATTGGAACGTGACATGTGTCACCCCTGGCCCTTCTACTTGTCAACCTGTGGTACGTACCCGCCTAACCAAAGTCGTTCGTGAAGTGACCGGAACTCTAGGAGTCCGAGACTTCAGGAATCCGAAGGATTTGGAGTGTAGTATTGTAGAGAAATCAAAAGGGTCGAAGGACGGAGCCACATGGCAAGTTTACGGCACTTCGAGACTCTAGGAGGTCTCATGCGTAGATAGTAAAGAAGCGTTCAATGCCAAAGTGTTGAAGCATTGGAGCGTCGAAGTGTTGAATCCCTCTATAGTCAGTATGTTATATTAATATTGAGTCTGTCATTGGCTTAGGTGATGAATGGATGTTCCCTATGAAAGGAGAGAACCTGGTAATGGATTCCCATGGATTCTACGTGGATCTCAACCAATGAATGCCCAAATAACTTTGGGAGGCCATAACTTGCAACCCAAATCTCGAATTTGAGCCTGGTAGTAGTCATTAGAACACTATGAGTAAGTAGGAGAGGATAAATATATCAGACAAAGGATTTGATATGTTAAGGAGAGCAACATTTTGATGCCCCATCCCTAGGAAAGATACTCAGGGGTCGGGTGTGTCACAAATTGGTATCAGATCATGGTTACAACACTTGGCCTACTTGGGCTCATGGACGATTCACTTAAAAATCATGTTTAAAGAAATATTAAGGGTGACACCCTACCTTACCTCTTTCCTGAAGAGTCTGGTTAAACTGTTACTGAAGAAAAGAATGAAAACTTTCTACTGTGTGTGCGTATTTAAGAAATATGAACTATGTGTTGTTCATGAACTAATAGAATGTTAACTAACAACAAATTTTTTGTCATCACTCAAGCAGTCAGTAAATTGTGGGAAACTACAAGTATAAAGGATATTGACGTGCCAAGAAGTGGGGGATGGCTCCCACAATAGAGACGAAGAATCTCATGAAAGGAGGGCAGTTGAAACCCCTTCGGATCTGGCTGAAACTGTAAGGAGCCTCATGGCTAAATTACAGAGTTGCAAGGCTGACAATGAGAGATTGATAAAGGAGAAATAAAAACAAATAGAAATTAATGCAGTCTTGTTGCAGAGCTTATCCGACATACAGAGGTAGCTGCAGCATGGACCCGCAACCAGTCATGTAGACCAACGACATACAAAGAGAAGTCAAATTCCACCTAAGATACGAAACGTGGCCCCATAAGTGGTCACACTCAAAGGATTACATCAAGGAAGGCCCAACCTGAAGGTAGGGGATACTCATCGGGAGAGTCCTCTGGAGAGGAAGTTGACAACCTCGAGGAGTCTTCTAGTAGAAACACTAACTCACATTCTCAAAGGAAATAAAAGAATCGAAATCATTCCAAAAGTCATGATCCTGAAGAGTTCAAGAAAGCCAAACCACCCTCTTTTAATGGAGAGATTAAGAAAGGGGAAGAGGCAGAAGCTTGGCTGCTTAGTTTAAACAAGTTCTTCAGAGTTCATGACTACTTTGAAAACTTGAAGGCTCGAATAGCCATCTTCAACATGAATGGAAAGGCTTCCATTTGGTGGGAAGACTTGAGGACTGTGAAAGGGATCCATGAGAAGGACTTATCATGGAAACAGTTTGAGAAATACTTTGATGGGAAGACTAAGGATTTCTATGAACTCAGACTGGGACAACTCATCATAGAAGAATATATCAATAAATTCCTTGAGTTGATAAGGTATGTACCCTACATAAAATATGAAAAGGTAAAAGTGCAACGATTTATTAGTGGGTTACCTCAGTCCTATTGGGATAGGATTGAGTTTGATGAGCCAAAGACATTAGAAGAGACTATCTGAAAGGCAAGATATTGTTATGAATAGTTCGGGAGTCAGATAGAACCTCGTGAGGACTGGAAGAAGAATAATAGTTCGGGGTTCAAGAAGAAGGGGTTTAAATACTCAAGATTTAAGAACCATGGGAAGGGTTATAGGATGAGCCTTCCTACTAGAAGTGTGTATCAACAAAATTTCCCCTCCCAGAGTGGAAATAAACATTTTGGATCAACCCCAGGAAAGACTGATAACCCAAAGAGAGAACCCTTGAAATGTTGGGGTTGTAGAGAAGAACATCTGCTGAGGGATTTCCCACAAAGACAGTAGAACAGTAGGAGTGTCTACAACATCCAAGAAGCTACCAAAGTCAATGATGTGTCTAGGAGCATGCCACGGATTTATGCAGTTGTGGATAATAAACAAGTCGACCACCAAGCCTCAGTGGTGGAGATGGAAGGTATGATTTCCAACCATTTGGTTTCTATTTTAATTGACCCTGGTTCTAATTTGATTTATGTAGCCCCTTAAACAATTGATAAGTGTAAACTGCAACTAGTTAGACATGTTAAGCCATGGTTGGTACAACTAGCCACTAGCACCAAAAGAAAAGTAGCAGAGGTCGTACTCGCTTGCCAATTCATTATGGATGGATTTCCCACTCAAGCGACCCTTAACATACTTCCCCTAGGAAATTATGACCTGTTGATTGGTATGGACTGGTTAGCAACTTATAAAACCAATTTGGACTATTACCATAAGACCTTAGAGTGTGAAAATGAAGAAGGGAGAAAAATAACCCTCCAAGGGATTCATAAGCCTATCTCAGTGAGATGAATATCAATTCTTGAAATGAAAAAGTATTGCAGAAAGGGATGTTCTCTATATGTAATATAGGTGTTGGAATCTGTTGAGGATGACAAACCAAACCTAGAGGACCGCCCCATATTAAGAGAATATAAAGATGTGTTTCCACAAGAGGTATCATGTCTACCTCTGAGAAGATACATTGAATTTTCGATAGTACTTGCACCAGAAGAAGTGCCAGTATCTAGAAGGCCCTATAGGATGAGTACACCAGAGCTAGTTGAGCTCAAGCTACAACTAAAGAAGATGATGAACAAAGGCTACATACAACCCAGCATGTCTCCGTGGGGAGCACCAACTTTGTTTGTGAAAAATAAATATGGCACACTCCGACTGTGCATAGACTATAGACAACTCAATAAGACAACCATAAAGAACATGTATCCCTTACCAAGAATCGATGACAAGTTCGACCAATTAGGAGGTGCTTCCATTTTCTCAAATATTGACTTAAGGTATAGATACCATCAAGTCTGAATCAAGGATGAAGACATCCACAAAACAACCTTCAGGACAAGGTATGGTCACTATGAATTTGTGGTGGTTCCATTTGGATTAACCAATGCCCCCGCCACTTTTATGTGCTTGATGAATAATGTACTCAACAAATTATTAGACAGATTTGTATTGGTTTTCATTGATGATATCCTAATCTACTCCAAGAACAGAGAGGAGCATGAAGAACATATTAAATTAGTGCTACAATTACTGAGAGAGCATCAAATCTATGCTAATTTTAGCAACTGTGACTTTTTCCAGAAGCAAGTCCATTATTTAGGCCATGTTATTTTTGAAGAAGGAGTGGCAGTAGATCCTGACAAGATTAGATCTATCATGGAATGTCCTACCCCAAATGATGTATCTGATATCAGGTCCTTTATGGGCTTAGCAGGGTACTATAGAAGGTTCATAAAAGGATTTTCAAAGATCGGTTGTCCAATCACTGCCCTTCAGAAAAAAGGGGGTTAAATTCACTTGGACACTAGAATGTGAAGAAATATTTCAAGAACTGAAATACCTTCTGACCCATGCACCTGTGCTAAAGATTGCAGACCTTGATAATGACTTCCTCATGTGTACATATGCATGTAAGGAAGGACTCAGAGGAGTCCTTATGTAAGAAGGGCATGTAATTTGCTACGAATCCATAAAATTGAATGAGCATGAAATCAATTATGTGACCCGTGATCTAGAGTTGGCTACCATAGTGCATGCTTTAAAATTGTGGAGGCATTACCTCTTGGGTAGGAGATTTGTACTTATGACAAACTATTATGGGTTGAGGCACCTGTTTGATCAACCAAATCTCAATGTTAGACAATCTAGGTGGATGGCTCTCCTTAGTGAGTTTGATTTCAAAATCAAACACATCAAAGGAAAATAAAATAGGGTGGTCGATGCCCTTAGCAAAAGTGTAAAAATGATTCAACTAGCAACGATAAGTACTTGTGAAACAGATGTTAGGGAAAGAGACAGGAATGCGCAAGAAACATATTCATTCTTCAAGACCATGACATCATACCTAAAGCAAGAGCCCACAAGGATAAAGTATGAAGGCTATCAGATTTTGGACGAAATTGAATAGATTCATAATGGACGAACTATGCAAGAGACCATATATTGGTCATCCAGGTTATCAGAAAATTATTACAGCCACTAGAAAACAATTCTATTGGCCTAGATTGAAAAAGGACGTAGCCGATTATTTATCTAAGTGTCTAGAATGCCAGCAAGTTAAGGCAGAACACCTGCATCCAGTAGGGTTGTTACAGCCCCTACCAATTCCAGAATGGAAATGGGAAACCATTTCCATGGATTTTATCACCAGATTACCAAAATCAACCAAGTAGAACAACACCATCATGGTAGTGGTGGACAAATTGAGCAAGTCTGCTCACTTCGTTCCTGTCAAGTCAACTTGCAAGGCAATATATATCACCAACATCTTCATGAAGGAGATATTTAGACTACATGGCATGCCTAGGGAGATTATATCTGACAGTGACACAAAATTTACTTCAAGCTTCTGGAAGTCCTTAATGGCTGGTTTTGAGACTAAATTATTGTTTAGCACAGCCTATCACCCTTAAACGGATGGGAAAACAGAAAAAGTGAACCAAATATTAGAAGACATGTTAGGGATGCATGTAATGCATCAGCCTAAGAAGTGGGAAGACTACCTTCCATTGGTATAATTTTCCTACAACAACGGTTATCAAGAGTCACTGAAGATGAGCCCTTTTGATGCCCTCTATGGTAGACAGTGCAAGATTCCAATAAGCTGGAGCAATCCAGTGGATAGAATTACAATCGGACTCGACATGATGAAAGAAATGGAACAACAAATGATTCAGATAAAGACAAATTTGAAAATTTCTCAGGATAGACAGAAGAGTTATGCCAACATAAAGATGACTCCCAAAGAGTTCAAGACAGGAGACCATGTATATCTCAGAGTTAGGCCCAGGAAGAGTCCCTTAACAATGGGAGTTTGTGCCAAGCTGGCACCCCGGTATTGTGACCCTTTGAAATCTTAGATAGAGTGGGACCTATAGCCTATAGGATAGCACTCCCTCCCACTGTGAAGGAACATAATGTTTTCCATGTTTCGCTATTAAAGAAATATGTACATGATTTTGATCATATAATTGACTCGTTTGTGATTCAGGTGGATCCAAAGGGAGAATTCCTGCCAGAACCTCAATGCATACTAGACAGGAAGGAAACCTCACTCGGGAACTAAACCATTGCACAGGTAAAGGTGCAATGGAAACACTTTTGCCTAGATGAGGTCATGTGGGAAATGGAGGATGCCATGAGACGTGCATATCCATTTTTGTTTACTTCTGTATATACAGAGCACGTTGACAGATAGATCATCGAGGACGATGTTCCTTTAAGGGGGAGGGGATTGTAACACCCTTGTTTCCCCCAGTTTGTAAATATAACTATATGGGCCAAGAGACTATGGAAAACTCAATATGCGTGAATGTTTTATTTGATGGACCTTTGTATAAAAGGTCAATGAATGTAAATTTTGTAATTTACTAGAAAATGGATAGGTGTTGCATGACTGTTGGAAGGGGGGTGTACTAACAGATACCACAAATGCTATGAAAGAGATGGTGAGGGGAAACCTGGAATGGTTGAGATAAACCCCACCAAACCAGTACCTTGTTGGATTTAATTGCTCAAGATCAGAACAACCCTCTGACCTAGGAATGAATTACAGTCAGGATGGTAGGTGGGAAGACCTCCTCAAGAGTTAATGAGTGGATGGGGAAGAGAACCCATATGTAAGGCTTCCAGACCTAAACACAGACTGGGAATTTCAGCCACATACAATATTACTGAGGAAGGAAAGAAAGGAAGGCACGGTGGGGAGAGGAAGGCCTGTGAAGAGTGCAAATATGAGAGCCTAAGCTCTTGGGTTCGAGGAAGAACTGTGAAAGAAAGTGAGTTCTGATCACAGGAAATAGAGACTAATTTAGGAGAAGGAGAGTAACCTTCATCCCTATCTATGACTGAGTCAGGAGAAGGAGAGTAACCTTCATCCCTATAGTTGTCTGAGTTGGGAAAAGGAGAGTAACCTTCGTCCCTATCTATGACTGAGCCAGGAGAAGGAGAGTAACCTTCGTCCCTATCTATGACTGAGTCGGGAGAAGGAGAGTAACCTTCGTCCCTATCTATGACTGAGTTAGGAGAAGGAGAGTAATCTTCATCCCTATCTATGACTGATTCAAGAGAAGGAGAGTAACCTTCGTCCCTATCTATGACTGGGCTGGGAGAAGGAGAGTAACCTTGTCCATATCTATGACTGAGCCGGGAGAAGGAGAGTAACCTTCATCCCTAACTTTCATTGAGTCGAAAGAAAAGATTCAATCTCAAAGAATTATGGTCTAGCATGGGGGTGTCCAGTGGTAAATCCGTAGGAGTAACTGAGCCTATGGTTGGGTGGAAATGGGAACTCCTTTCAGTAGTCGCATCACGTCATCTGGTTATGATAAGTGTTTTCATACTTTGTGTATTGAACTAAAATAATGGATGAATGCATGGGTTTATATATATGTGTATATATAAATGGTTTCTGTGTGGAATGGTCATGATATGTGTATGCATTCATCTCCTTGTGAACTTATGCTTCTGAATGCTAGTTTGTATGCCCCAGCTTAGCCTTAAGGCTTCTTGGGACATAATCCTGTAGGACGGCCGAGATAGGAGATATCTTATCAATCTGACCCTGTCCATCTGAAGAAGATACCTCTTTGAGACTCCTTGTTGTGTGACCAGGATTTCATGCCCAAGTCCTTAACCATTTCATGATAAATCTCAGGAAGGATAGCGAGGTTCAAGCCTTGAAAGAGGAGATCTCTTCATTTGGAAGACAAGTGGACGAGATCTGTTCGGGAGGACCCATATGACCAACACCTAGGAATATTAGGCTAAGACAAAGGGAGCTAAGTCCTCCTAGCTTCAAAGCTCCGGAAGTCTAGGACTTCATAGTATTTCCGACCTTACCAGCCTTAAACTAGACGAAGGTAAATGGGAGATTCGGTTACCAACAAGTTGCCCGACATTGAATGGTTTCCCTAGTGGTTAGGCAAACCTGTCTCATTGTCTGAACCGGGATCCAACTCCCCATCGCAAAGTAGCACGAGCCACCGATCAAGAATATTTGGGGTTTCCCTCAGCTGTTGGATCTACACCAAGACGAATTCAAATAATTTCCACTTCGGGAGAATGGATATGCTATAGCATAAAACTCCCTGAACGTCGAAGTTATGAAGTAAAAGAGAGTCGTATATTTGGGGAGATTGTCAAGATCCCCACTTATCGTTCGATCATCCAGAAGGAGAAACATGCACATGGTACTTCGACTAAGTCTTGCTTCGAGAGAATGGAGTGGCAGTAAAGCCAAAACCACTAAAGGCCAGAGCCGTGAAGTAACCAGAACCACAGATCTAGGGATCCTTCAGGTTCTTTCCTAGCCATAGGATTCACGATGTATTCAGCCCGACGTTGACCACTTCGGGAGGACAAGGGTTTTGTAACACCAAATTCCATGAAGGTTGAAGTCATGAAGTAATGTTATTCGTGGATCTATGGATTCACGTGGCTGGATCTCCACCGTGAGATTCGAGGAATGTTAGAAGGTTGTCAGTCCAGAGTGACGTGGCAAGCCGATGTCACCAGGGTGACGTGGACTCATGATTGATGTGCCACGTTTCATCTCAATTTGTGTTTTTCGTAGACCCTATATGCCTATTGGAACATGACACGTGTCACTCCTGGATTTTCTACGTGTCAGCCCATGGTACGTACCCGCCTAGCCAAAGTGGTTGGTGAAGTGAACGGAACTCCGAGAGTTCAGGACTTTGGAGGATTTGGAGTGTAGTATTGTAGAGAGATAAAAAGGGTCAAAGGCCAGAGCCACGTGGAAATTTTATGGGACTTTGGGAGTTCGAGACTCTGGGAGGTCTCATTCATAGACAGTAAAGAGGCGTTCAACGCCAAAGCGTTGGAGAGACGAAGTGTTGAATCCCTCTACAGTCGATATGTTAGATGAATACTGAGTCTATCATTGGCTTAGGTGATGAATGGATGTTCCCTGTGAGAGGAGAGAACCTAGTAATTAATTCATGTGGATGCTACATGGATCTCAACCAATGAACGCTCGAAGAACTTTGGGAGGCCATAACTTGCAACCCAAAGCTTGGATTTGAGCCCGATAGCAGTCAATATAATGCTATGGGTAAGTAGGAGAGGATAAAGATCTCAGACAGAGGATTTGAGATGTTAAGGAGAGAGAAATTTTGATGCCCCATCCCTAGGAAAGATACTCAGGGGTTGGGTGTGTTACATTCTCATAAGCATGATCCAAAAGGCTTGGTACTTCATCATGCATCGCAGGTATCCTCATGTTGGCCATATGCTCATGAAAGTTTCAAAGATGAGATATTTACCGAGGGAGCCCATGATTGAGAGGAACTGCTCCATAGAAGGGATAACCCTAGTATGGCCAAATTCAAAGAAATGACCATGGATGAACAAGTTTAGACAATAGAGAACACAACTCAAGAGGCCATCAGGGTAAGAGAATAAAACAAAGCAACAGAAGTGACAGAGGCACGGAAAAGGGGGATATTTTTACTGGAATAAGATTAGAGAGCTATGCAAATATTAGGGGAAGATCCCCCACTTAACCCTTTGGTATGACCCTTGAGAATTACCTCGACCGATATAAAGGACCATGAGGAAGAACTAAATGGCTCAAAAAAATTTCCACCAGAAGAATTTGTTGACTAAGAAAACACTAGCCCTATGTCACCAGAGGAAGGATCGTCGGTGACTGCTATAACTCAGCGAAGGTCAGTGAGAGAATCAAGCAAGATGGTTATGCCTACCATCCTTATAGATTTGATCGCCATATACAATGACAAGGAAGGCTCAGAATCTTCACACATAACCTCGGTGCCAATCACACACAAGGATGAACCAGGGGAAACATTTTCTCCAACCTTTGATGATTTGGTCCCAAAACCCCAAGAAGGAGGCCTGGGAGCTAGGACCACTCTCAACATTGTTTTTCTTAATCAATTGGAAACACAACCATCGGGAGAAACACAACCTCATGATTAAATCTCTAAGAATGACATGGATACAGGTCAACAAGAAGAAGGAATTGGGAAACCAAAAATCGACATCCCAACGGCCGAACTCTCATCCAATATAGATACTTCGTCCACTTCTCCATCTAAGGCAAAGACTCCGTCAATCGACGAGGACCAACAGAAGGCCAAGTCACTAGGACACAAAGTAAGATTCCCTTCTAAGGATCTGAGTTGACCAATCCTTGAAATAGAACAACCACCAACACCATTATTACCGTAGAAAGCGTCAGCTGAGGAAGAGGAAGGTCAAGTGCCCATCCTTGGAAGAGACATAGAACCTGCCATGGAACACCTCTATATGGCGGGAAGCCTAGTAAACACTTTGTCCTTGGGAGATCAACATATTCATGATCCAGTAGACGAAGTCGTCGAGA
Organism: Picea glauca; assembly: GCA_000966675.3. Taxonomy (NCBI): domain Eukaryota; kingdom Viridiplantae; phylum Streptophyta; class Pinopsida; order Pinales; family Pinaceae; genus Picea; species Picea glauca. The sequence goes on along the minus strand of JZKD02S0163245.1, from coordinate 343,392 downwards.
TACATGAAACTGATTATGACAAGAAAAGAAAGGTCGTGATGAGAAGAACAATCAAGAAAAGGAATATCACGCTTGATAGCACTCTATTCATAACCATAGAAGAGACATTATTCGACACAAAAAGTGCCAAGATGACTAAGCTAATCAAAGCAGGGATATCCATAACCGATGCCACATTAGATAGGGAAAAAAGGGATGAAAGGGATTTAACCACCATGAATAAAGAGTTGGACCACCTACGACATCAAGATGAGTATTACCAAAATTCAACACAAGAAGTGGTACTCTTGAAGAGTGAGTTCCGAGAGATGTATGCACAATTCACAAGGGAGAGATACCTCTTCACCGCTCGCATAGCTAATTTCCAAGAAGATACCCTTATGGGGCTAGAAACCTGCAAAGACATACAACAGTGGTATGAGAAGGCACATCAAGCCTTGTAACGGATCGACTACATTAGAGAAGTAAAGAATGACCGAGATACAAAAGTACATGGCATTTGAGTGTTGATGGACAGTAGCATCGCCTGAATATGGAAGACAATTGAATATTGGGTACACATGGTCCAGGAACCTCGACGAAATATGCAAGAAAGATGGGAAGAGTGTGAGAAAATTTGGGAAAATATCAACTACGAAATGAGGGACATCAACTTGCCAGAGTTTGGTGCACCGAAGGATTTTGTCGATTTACATGAAATAGTTAAGCGACATGTAGAGAAAGACTAGGTATGAGAAATGAAGATTTCATAGGTTTCAAGCATGATCTCGGGCCAAGTAAAGAAGTTCATGGAGCCTCTTATTAAAGCTCTTGCATTCTTACAACTCATGAGTGTCAAACTAATAAAGTACAAATAACAAGCAGTTAAGATGAAGGAGGTCCTCTCTGCTTTGATTGATCAACACAGGTTCCCTTATGCAAATATATGTGAATATCTCTTCTGCAGATGGTTAGAGTACGAAAGGAACAATCCACTACAGTAAAATGACAAGATGATCTAAAGAGGAATAAAAGAGAATTGATAGATAAATTCCACCATGTGTCATTTTCTTGAATTAACACAACTTTAGTAGCTATTTTAGTTTAGTTATTTTTATAAATAAGATAATCGACCTTGTGTTAAAGGTTGATGGTTTTGGAGAGAAAGACTTTTTCTGGAATATTGTAAGAGAATTATTTCTATGCAAGTTATTTTAATTTAGAAGTTTTGTTTAGAACCAAAGGCACTTCTTTCATCTGAGGCGTGAATGTGATTGGACCGAGGGTATTATCTCTCTCTTCGAATTCAATATTTGTTGTTGTATTGAGTAAGAGTTGGTGTATTTTTTATTTAAGTTATCTTATAATGTTGCAACAATTCTTTTATTATGATTGATGAATAGAAAGAAATTGTGTTAATATGTGATTGATAGTAGAGCATTGAAAATTACTTTTCCTGCACTAATTTCTTGTCATGTATATATTTTATTTCTGTAACTGTTATCTCAGACAATGTTGAATGTATAGAAGTCAAAATGGTATTATTTCTAGTTTGAAGTGGTTTAGATCTTCATTGTCTGCATGTTGAGGTATAAAGGTTATCCCAAAACCCAACTTTCTCCAATATATCTTAACTTCCCTCTATCATTTAGTTTAAGCTCCACCTTTCATTTTCACCAATGTTAGAAAAGAACCAAAAGAGAACTACATAGCATGAGGAAAGGTTTCACAGAAGGACACATCTATCAGTCACGATTAAATCCCATTGATAATTCCATCCAGATCACAAATCTAGAGAACCTTACCACTCATCAAATGTTTACGAGTCTAAGTGGGCCTCTTAATCGGGTTTGGTTCCTGCTGTTGAGTCAAAGGGATCTCAGACCCCTCAAAACCTAGCAACAACGCCAAAATGTTATCACACAAGTTGTAGGTTGATAAAATACTGACCCAACCACCAATTGGTGACCAATAATGGACACTATACCCAATGTCACCTTGATATAGGTCTTGTGCTTCAAGGGTGACTAGGTCACTCTAGGTAGGCAATCTCAGTGACCCTAGGGGGATTGAGACAGATGGAAAGGAAGGAAGAGAAGTGTCCCCTTAAAGGTCAATAAGGAAAAAGGAAATTTTCTTTGATGACTCGTCTCAGGAAGGTTTTAAGGCTACCAAATATTTGGGTACTTGCAAAAGTGATTGTACATGCTCGAGATACAAGAAAATCCAAGATTGCATACAATATGTTAGGTGGACAAGCAAGTTACTATTTTTGTCCCTAATTGCAGCAGTAATTAGAAATATATATCAGCAATGAAATCAAGTAACTATTGCAGATTTAACCACTTAAAACATCAAATATTAGTTGAGTTATGAAGCACAAAACATGTAGATAAATTCTCAACACTTTAGCAAAACTTTAGTGATATTTAGATGGCTGTAAAGATGAGTTTTCAGAGTATATTTGGGACAACCAAGTGGATGTAGCAGTGTTTTTATACAGAAGAAACTTTTTCCCCAAGAGATCAGCCAAAATATTTCCCAACAATAGCTAACATCAAATAGATTTATAATAGCAACTTTCCAACTAATTCCAACAGTAAAAGAGTGAGAGATTGAGCTTGAAAATGACAATTTGTTGCAGCCCTAATGGCTGTAGCATAAATTTATAACAACAACAAGAAACACATAGCCAATTGAGACGTGCTAGGGGAAATATAAAGACTAGGACATCAAATAAAGAAAGCAATTTGAACAAGTTGATTCCTTCGTGTTTTCACATATCCCAATGCAAAATTTTATTTATCGAATGCAAATTTAAAAAATGATTAGTGTTTTTCTATTGGGTTGTAGGGTAAAATAATATGAATACTAGACTAAGTCCTTGGGGGTGTAAATTCTATTACTCCCCAAGGCAAGCTAAGTCCACTAGGAAATGATAAGAGGGTGTAATCCCTTTTACTTCTCTTAGAAAAACCTTATGCAACAAAATGACCTTGGATGTATGAGCTTGATCCACAAATAACCTATGGGTGTAATCCCTTTTACACCCTGGAGTTTTTGAAACAAACAAAGGTGACTTGGAGGGTGTATTTCCTTGTAATTATCCAAGAAACCTTGCAATCAATGACCTTTCACAAGAAAATAAATGAATCTTGGGGAGGGTGTATGCCATTATACTCCTCCAAGGGTTTATCCACTAACAATTATGGAAGCAAGAAAGAATTTCAAGACAATAAATGCAAAATTTCCTTACCAATTCCAAATAGATGCAAATTCAAACTCTAAGTGACCAAGAATAATCCATCCACAAGCATGAGAAAAATCCTCCAAGTGTAGCGCACCACTTTATTCCATCAATAGCAAGAGAAAACCATAACAATTGCAAAAGAGAGATGAATTGCTCCAAGAATAGTGAAAATTTCAACTAAGCATCCTTATCCACATGGGAGAGATGTTAAATTGAGATATTATGATCTCTTTTTTATACAAAATGTCACTAGGATAGTTTGTCAACATAAAATTAGGGTAAACCACAAGACTAGGGGTCAAAAACCCTAATCTTTCCCATTTTACAAAATAATATTAAACAATTCACTTAAATTTTACTTTTACACAAAGAGAAACCCTAATTTAGAGTGTCAAGCATCCAAGTCACTTCCTTCATGGTCAAAGCCTCAACCTCCTCAAAAATTCCTTGTGCCAATGCATATCATCCTCACCACCAAACCCTAACCCCCCTAGGTGACGTCATGCCTCTAAAGGTGACATTTTGCCTCTCCTAGATAAAAAAATTTCCATGTGGGGGATAGGTTATTTCATCCAAGTCATCTGCTAGGCCTTTGAGGTTTCATCTCTCTCATCCAACATGCGGGCCTTTGACATTCACCTATGGCATTCAAGCCCCATGGAAGCCCAAGCTAGGCTTGTTCTTCCAAAATTGTCCACCAACTAGGTCCTACAAAGACAAGTAAGCATGCCCTCCAAGTATCTCAAGTCATAGCATCATGATAATTAAATAAAATAAATAAACGATCCACCTAAGAATGTGCATCAAAGATCACCATGTCAAACAATTAAGTGCTCAAATACATTATGTGACTTTTCAAGATTGAATATGGGAGGGTTGACGAGGTGTCCTATTGGGTAGATCTTTCCCTAGGTCAAGGAGAGTTTCCAAGAGATCCCTCTCTAATCCATGTAAAGTGGATGAATTGGTTAGGGTCAAGACTCTATAGGCATGGGGTTCATGATATACAAGGTTTTGTAGTGTCTCATTAATTTGTGCCTTTATAGAGGGTGTGTAGTACCTTCGTTTGCAATGCACTTTTTCCAAGCCCATTATTTTTCTACTCTTTATTTCTTTCATAATTTAAGGACGAGTTGAAGGCCACTGCCCTAGCGTGGTGTCCAAATAATGAAAGTTTCACCTACAAATACCTATCGGAAATGAGAAGGTTGGCTCGTGATTTGACTCTCTTTCTCTCAGCCATGCAACTGAGAGTCATTAACTTGGCTTGGTGACCAGATGATGGTAATGTCATACCACTAGATATCCATGAACATGATAGGTCATCTCGTGATGAGACCTCTTATCCTCCAACTAACCTTTTTAAGAATTTATAATCATATTTCTTGTGGGTCCCCCTTTTCTCAAAGATACATGTTTCATTTCTTTCTTGGGTGATCCCTGGGTGAAGCATTTAGAAGATTTATACATAGGATTTTCTATTTTACCCAACAACAATCCCTCCGTGCCTTCATCCCCTTCTTCCCATAGAATGAGAGACAACCCCTTCTTGGGTCAATACACCCTAAAATCCCAAGAGATAAGGAAATGGAGGGAACAAGTGATGGAAAGTGGTAAGTATGGTCGRGAAYRGTACGATGGCTCTTCAAGGGAGTTCCTAGTAGCAAGAAAATCCCCAAKCAAGACCACTTACTAGGGCACAATGTCAACCACCAAGGTGAAGYAGGGAAAAAKACATAATGTCCAAGCATGTATTATGAAATCTAAAGCAGTCTAAGATACAACATACTCAAATTCCTAAAGTATTGAAATGATACTTACCATAATACATGACTTGTACCTCATGGAGMAAGGCCCATTTCCTCTCGGAAKCCAGCTAGTGTCATGGATTCCCTCTGAAAATATATGACCTATGTGGTGATGAGAAGGGTCTCCATATGCGYAAAAGGATATTGCTAGTCATGTGGTCTCTCGACACTCCATATCTGCAACCTGAGGGCCTMGAGACATAATCTCMTTAATTATCCACAAAATGGGGATAACAAACCCAAAAAAACAAAATATGGGGAAACAGAAGGGAAGAAGTGTGGAAAATGGTAAGTATGAGTGGTAATGGTGTGATGAACCTTCAACAAAATGCCCAATAGAAACCCTTTTCCCTAGGGTGACCAACTTACTAGGATACCATGACAACCACCAAGGTGAAATTAGGAAAAAGATATAATTTCCAAGAAAATATTCCATAATCAACAAAGGACTCTTTTGCAACATGCAATTTTTTTTAAAATAGTAAAGTGACACTTACCATGAGACTGTTTGTGTTACATCATGAAGCGGGACATGTTTCCTTCTAGGAGGTAGACTGTTGTAGTGGGTGTTGATGATGATGATGGTGAAGCGTGTTGAAGAAGAGGGGTTATGTGGGTTGTGTTGTCCATTCATCTCTCGACACTCCATTTCTACTACCTGTGGGCCTCAAGACATCATCTCCTTAGTTACCCCTAGGATGGGGGGTAACAGTCCTTAAGTGATAGTTGGTTTAGGTTTCTAAAGTACACAAACAATCAAATGTATCCACTCTTCTTCTAGACAACTACCAAGCTAGACATCCAAGAGGAATATTTGATGGGGGATTTGATCCATAAATCAACCATTTTTTGGAGTTCCTTTTGGATTTGGGGGGGGGGGGAATTGGGATCAATATTTCTTAGTTTCTACCTAAATGGTTTGGTCCCTTCTACAATAGGGATGCAATGTTGGATAATATCACCCTTATAAACCTTGAGATCAACATATGTTGAAGAAAAAACTCCATTGTATCCTCGAATAAGTATCAATATACTTTCCCTTTCATCATGAACAATTCCCTTTCATATCTTCATCATTCTTGGGTCATGTTTTGAGCCGATATTAAAATCAAGGGATTCATCAGATAGATCAACAACAAGCTTTCCCATGTACATATGTCCATGAAAAAACATCGTTGTATCCTCTAATAAGGCTCAATATACTTTCCCTTTCAGCATGAGTAGTTCCCTTTCCCATATTCACCATTCTTGGGTCATTTTTTGAGCCGATATTAAACTCAAAGGATTCATCATATAGATCAACAACAAGCTTTCCCGTGTACATATCATGTCTATTGAACATTCTTTCCAAAGGAAGAACTCCTTTTGGGAGAGTGTCATTGGGAAATTCTTTGATTTTGAAATTCATGGATTCAGGTAAGAAATTAACATGAGAGTCTAAGGTTTCCTTGTTTCTTTTTAAAAAGAGAAGGATATGGGTATCATCATTGAATATTTACCAATGTTCAAGGTTATCAGAGATAGATAGCTGAAATACAACTTCCATATTGCATATATCACAAAGCATTTCTTCACAAGGTTGCAATGTAGTTGTAGAGACAACCAAGGTGTCTATAGCATGGTTCTTCTCTCTTTAGATGGATTCAATTGAAAAGGAATCAAAGAGCTCTATGGTGTCCAAAATTGAGTTCCTATATCTCCTCAATATCTCATTCTTGGAAACAAACTTCATTTTCACTTGGGATACTACAAAGTCAGAGTCACCTATAACCCTTAAGCACTTAATCCTTCTATTGAGGGCTAGGTTGAGTCTTATGAGTAAAGATTTGTATTCAACAATGTTGTTTGTACAATCAAACTCTAGCCTATAAGAGAAAAAGGTGGCCTTCTTAGAAGGAGTGATGAGGACAATCCGAACACCATATCCATAACTAAAATGGGCACCATCAAATTATAAATTCCACATTCCACTATTGTTTCGACACTCTTGTACCTGAGTTGTAGGGTTAATATCATAATTTATATCTTATCATCCAAATACATGACTTGATCCATATAAATTTTGGGAGCCTCGAATTTCTATCTTACAATATGTTCTATGTATAGGGTGACAAATCCCCCTTCGGGGTGAGGGATAGTAGCATAGGAAAAATCCATTTGGAGACTACCCCCCAAGATTGAAACCCATTCTCTAAACAAAATCATCCCCCAAGCATCAGATCTGTCAATTACAAAACATCCATGAGAAGGGATATATTAGGGTAAGAAGCCAAGCTAACCTTAAGGTCTTTGATGAGACCACAAACAAATATGGATCTTGAATCAATTCCATACACATTCTTATACAGATGCATAATATCTAGTTTGAGTTGATTCATGACTTTCAAATAAATAACATTAGTGGAAGCACCGAAATCAAGCATCCAGTTGTGGAGGAGGAGTTCATTAACTACTAATGAGATTAGGAAAGGTGCATGGCTTCCATTTCTTCTATCAAGATTAAAAAGTGTGGAGAATTACAGGGATTTAATTTTCTTCTTGATGGTAATGTTATGGGAATATTGGGCTTATGTCAAAGGTCTAAGGATTCCTTATATGAAGGAATAAGGTTGGTAATGTTTGTTTCATGATGATTATCTCCTTTGGGAATGATATGGCTAGCGCTTCCTTAAAAAAATTCCTCCTTCTTCTTGGATTCTTGACCCATAAGACCTAGAAGTTGTGACTTGGATCTTCTAGCAGCTTGGTCCTTCTCAATATCCCATTTTCTTTTAGAAGTGGCAAAGTTTTCTTNTGTACATATCATGTCTATTGAACATTCTTTCCAAAGGAAGAACTCCTTTTGGGAGAGTGTCATTGGGAAATTCTTTGATTTTGAAATTCATGGATTCAGGTAAGAAATTAACATGAGAGTCTAAGGTTTCCTTGTTTCTTTTTAAAAAGAGAAGGATATGGGTATCATCATTGAATATTTACCAATGTTCAAGGTTATCAGAGATAGATAGCTGAAATACAACTTCCATATTGCATATATCACAAAGCATTTCTTCACAAGGTTGAAATGTAGTTGTAGAGACAACCAAGGTGTCTGTAGCATGGTTCTTCTCTCTTTAGATGGATTCAAATGAAAAGGAATCAAAGAGATCTATGGTGTCCAAAATTGAGTTCCTATATCTCCTCAATATCTCATTCTTAGAAACAAACTTCATTTTCACTTGGGATACTACAAAGTCAGAGTCACCTATAACCCTTAAGCACTTAATCCTTCTATTGAGGGCTAGGTTGAGTCTTATGAGTAAAGATTCGTATTCAACAATGTTGTTTGTACAATCAAACTCTAGCCTATAAGAGAAAAAGGTGGCCTTCTTAGAAGGAGTGATGAGGACAATCTGAACACCATATCCATAACTATAATGGGCACCATCAAATTATAAATTCCACATTCCACTATTGTTTCGACACTCTTGTACCTGAGTTGTAGGGTTAATATCATAATTTATATCTTATCATCCAAATACATGACTTTATCCATAGAAATTTTTGGAGCCTCGAATTTCTATCTTACAATATGTTCTATGTATAGGGTGACAAATCCCCCTTTGGGGTGAGGGATAGTAGCATAGGAAAAATCCATTTGGAGACTACCCCCCAAGATTGCAACCCATTCTCTAAACAAAATCATCCCCCAAGCATCAGATCTGTCAATTACAAAACATCCATGAGAAGGGATATATTAGGGTAAGCAGCCAAGCTAACCTTAAGGTATTTGATGAGACCACAAACAAAGATGGATCTTGAATCAATTCCATACACATTCTTATACAGATGCATAATATCTAGTTTGAGTTGATTCATGACTTTCAAATAAATAACATTAGTGTAAGCACCAAAATCAAGCATCCAGTTGTGGAGGAGGAGTTCATTAACTACTAATGAGATTAGGAAAGGTGCATGACTTCCATTTCTTCTATCAATATTAAAAAGTGTGGAGAATTACAGGGATTTAATTTTCTTCTTGAGGCTCCTCAATGCTAGGTTCTTATGAAGGTATGGGAATATTGGGCTTATGTCAAAGGTCTAAGGATTCCTTATATGAAGGAATAAGGTTGGTAATGTTTGTGTCATGATGATTATCTCCTTTGGGAATGATATGGCTAGCGCTTCCTTAAAAAAAATCCTCCTTCTTCTTGGATTCTTGACCCATAAGACCTAGAAGTTGTGACTTGGATCTTCTAGCAGCTTGGTCCTTCTCAATATCCCATTTTCTTTTAGAAGTGGCAAAGTTTTCTT
>JZKD02S0163245.1:319142-334055 GCA_000966675.3 Picea glauca | reverse complement strand
AAAAAAAATTGCATGTTGCAAAAGAGTCCTTTGTTGATTATGGAATGTTTGCTTGGAAATTATATCTTTTTCCTAATTTCACCTTGGCGGTTGTCATGGTATCCTAGTAAGTTGGTCACCCTAGGGAAAAGGGTTTCTATTGGGAATTTTGTTGAAGGTTCATCACACCATTACCACTCATACTTACCATTTTCCACACTTCTTCTCTTTTGTTTCCCCATATTTTGGTTTTTTGGGTTTGTTATCCCCATTTTGTGGATAATTAAGGAGATTATGTCTCGAGGCCCTCAGGTTATAGATATGGAGTGTCGAGAGACCACATGACTAGCAATATCATTTTGCGCATATGGAGACCCTTCTCATCACCACATAGGTCATATATTTTCAGAGGGAATCCATGACACTAGTTGGCTTCCGAGAGGCAATGGGCCTTGCTCCATGAGGTACAAGTCATGTATTATGGTAAGTATCATTTCAATACTTTAGGAATTTGAGTATGTTGTATCTTAGACTGCTTTAGATTTCATAATACATGCTTNGATTATGGAATATTTTCTTGGAAATTATATCTTTTTCCTAATTTCACCTTGGTGGTTGTCATGGTATCCTAGTAAGTTGGTCACCCTAGGGAAAAGGGTTTCTATTGGGCATTTTTTTGAAGGTTCATCACACCATTACCACTCATACTTACCATTTTCCACACTTCTTCCCTTCTGTTTCCCCATATTTTGTTTTTTTGGGTTTGTTATCCCCATTTTGTGGATAATTAAGGAGATTATGTCTCGAGGCCCTCAGGTTGCAGATATGGAGTGTCGAGAGACCACATGACTAGCAATATCCTTTTACGCATATGGAGACCCTTCTCATCACCACATAGGTCATATATTTTCAGAGGGAATCCATGACACTAGCTGGATTCCGAGAGGAAATGGGCCTTTCTCCATGAGGTACAAGTCATGTATTATGGTAAGTATCATTTCAATACTTTAGGAATTTGAGTATGTTGTATCTTAGACTGCTTTAGATTTCATAATACATGCTTGGACATTATGTCTTTTTCCCTACTTCACCTTGGTGGTTGACATTGTGCCCTAGTAAGTGGTCTTGCTTGGGGATTTTCTTGCTACTAGGAACTCCCTTGAAGAGCCATCGTACTGTTCCCGACCGTACTTACCACTTTCCATCACTTGTTCCCTCCATTTCCTTATCTCTTGGGATTTTAGGGTGTATTGACCCAAGAAGGGGTTGTTTCTCATTCTATGGGAAGAAGGGGATGAAAGCCCGGAGGGATTGTTGTTGGGTAAAATAGAAAATCCTATGTATAAATCTTCTAGATGCTTCGCCTAGGGATCACCCAAGAAAGAAATGAAACATGTATCTTTGAGAAAAGGGGGACCCACAAGAAATATGATTATAAATTCTTAAAAAGGTTAGTTGGAGGATAAGAGGTCTCATCACGAGATGACCTATCATTTTCATGGATATCTAGTGGTATGACATTACCATCATCTGGTCACCAAGCCAAGTTAATGACTCTCAGTTACATGGCTGAGAGAAAGAGGGTCAAATCACGAGCCAACCTTCTCATTTCCGCTAGGTATTTGTAGGTGAAACTTTCATTATTTGGACACCACGCTAGGGCAATGGCCTTCAACTCGTCCTTAAATTATGAAAGAAACAAAGAATAGAAAAATAATGGGCTTGGAAAAAGTGCATTGCAAACGAAGGTACTACACACCCTCTACAAAGGCACAAATTAATGAGACACTACAAAACCTTGTATATCATGAACCCCATGCCCATAGAGTCTTGACCCTAACCAATTCATCCACTTTACATGGATTAGAGAGGGATCTCTTGGAAACTCTCCTTGACCTAGGGAAAGATCTACCCAATAGGACACCTCATCAACCCTCCCATATTCAATCTTGAAAAGTCACATAATGTATTTGATCAGTGCCATTATTCTCAATTTTCCATGTAATATGTGTCATGTGTTACCGTCCAAGCTAGCATCCTTTGTGAGGGTGCTATTGGGGATAAGCACAACATGGAAAATGCACCATTTTCACCTTAGCACAACCTTCCCTTTGTTAAGTTTCTTGCTTAACTTGTTATTATTAATTGTGGGTTCAATAGTAATTATTACAATTATAACAACAACATAATAAGGATCTTACTGAAAGAAACAAGATCACAGAGTACACAAGCATTTATCCTAGGAAACCCTCAAGGGGAACAAGACCCAACAAAACTTCTTTAATATAGATTCAATAACCAAGTACAGTACCAGAATAACTCTCTCTCTACGAGAGACAAACTACCATGATCCTAGACTAGAACATAATCAAAGAACCATAGCCAATCCAATGCCAAGACAATAAACCAAACACTAGAGAATATCCTCTCCCAAGCAATGCGCCTCTCTCTCTCTTCCTTCTTCTGGCCACTGGTAACTGCATCTTCCTTTAATACTTGTGCACTAGATGAGTGATTTGAGTGAGTGAACAAATGAGGCATTGGATTCCTTTATTTATACAAACTGGCAAGCGCTGAAAGGAGGTGTCTCTTCACTGGCAGAGCTAACTTCTCTTTCTAGGTAGTTAGAACCACTTTAATTTGCCTGGGGACCGACTTCTTAATTTGCATATTACATTTAGGATTTGACCAATCCGCAAAAGGGGATAAGAATATTCTTTGCAGTTACACAATATTTCAACGCTCCCTCTTAACAAGAAGGATATTCTTTATCTTTTGACAGGTCACTGGATGTCATCATCAACTGAACAATATCATTTGGGCAATATCATCAACTGGATAATCATCATCAACTGGACAACAACATCAATTGGATAACATCATCAACTGGGCAACATCATCAATTCGGTAACATCATCAACTGGGCAACATCATCAACTAGGTAACAACATCAATTGGGCAACATCATCAACTAGGTAACAACATCAACTAGATAACAAGAGGCATCAATATAATCCACTTTTTCATATGGAATCATGATCACTGACTGGTTCTCCATGAATCCATATTAAAGTAGTTTTGTTCTCTTTATCTTTTCACAGAAGATACTCTTTCTTTCTTTCATCTTCACATAGAAGATACTCTTTCTTCACACAGAAGATGTCTTATCTTCACACATAAGATATTCTTTGAGTTTTTCCATTCCTTTTATGTTCTCCCTTCTCTTGTAGTCATCTATCTCACCCATCCACTAGGGAGGAATACTACCATAGATTCACTCCTAGTCTTCCCACATGAACTAAAGAAGCTAAGATGCTAGCCTGGGCAATACTAGACTCCCTTTCCATGATCCACATAGGATCACGACACAAACCTCAAGAGCCAACTAACAATTCCACATGATCAAGGTTTGTGTTCCAGGCTACTCAATCCTTTGCAGAGGAGAGTATATGCCCGCTGCCCCTTGGAGAAACATCCACACTCCTCTCTACGAGGGTGGTCACACCCCTCTCTACGAGGGTATTCTAGCATGTCCCTAGAGTATCCAAAACTCAACACTTGGATAGAGGCCAACCTTGGAAAATTTATCATTCCCCTTCTCTACGAAGGTCTCTTCCTTCTCTATGAAGGTCTCTTTTATTTTTCTTTTCTATGAACGTCTACCCATGGGATTGCTCATTCCTTCTCTACAAAGGTCTCTTCCTTCTCTATGAAGATCTAGCTATGGGATCTGGAAAAAATCTCTTGTGGTCCAAAATCTTTCCATGGTATAATACCATGCTACCCATCTGTTGGGCACCATCCATCTACTGGATAACTTTCATCTTGATCAAAATATCTCATTACTCATCCACTGAGTAAATTGTTCCATGGATCACTCCTTTCCTAACTACACCAAATGACAATCCTCCACTTCGAACTCGGAGACATAGCTCCCTCTTGCACCAAACTAAGATCTTATTTAACTGTGTAACATATGATAATCATCATCCTTGAAGTTCTCTTCTGTAATACCTGGGTTGCTTCTTGAGTTCGAACATTTTTTTCTTTCTGACTTCATATTGGATCAACCTGCTCCCTCTGCATCTATAAGAATGGTACTGGAGCAACCTGCAGTTACCTACATCTCATCAACTATATCTGAGTATCCATCTTTCTCTTCATCTTAAACATTTATGTTCTGCATCTTTAGGAGCCTCATGCTCCTATATGAATACTGGATATTGTCTAGTTCTTACTGATTGTCACCATATCATAAGTCCTTCTCATGTTGTCTAAATTCTGCAAGTCAAGGCATAAGTTCTTTCTTTCGAGACCTGTAAACTTACTTACAATATGCTTTCAGAGATATGTCACTTAGCCAATCAGTCAGTAACAATAAGCAACAATCAAATAAAACTATATCATGATTTCTATCAGAGTAGTACACATATTTTCTTAAGCAAAACTTGTTCAACCATGCACACACCTGAAACCCTAATCATGAATAAGACTTTTGAACTCATTTTCACTCTAGCTATGAAATTACCAAATTTTCCCTTACTATCATAGCTAAACACATACCTTTGTCACTCTCATGAGTGATCATACCTAAAATAAATATTTTATCTCTTTCTTTATCCTCTTCTTTGATACTTTCTTCATAAATCTGCATAGACATTGAAATAAAACGAGTTTAATTAACATTCTCACAAAAATCTAACTTGTAATGATAAATTATTAAAGTAAACAATATACTAAAAATAAACATGAATACTTATCTTTTGCTTTTGTGTGGAGAGGCTCCACGGACTCCACCATTTGCTATATTTCTTCAGATCAACTATCTTCAACTTAAAGTACATAATCCTCAATTTCTACTAAAGATTTCTTTGAGGGAGGAGATTCCTCTTCCTCTGCTACATGTGCTTGATGCTTTCTTTTCCCTTTTCCTTGAGGATAGTCATAGGAAAAGTGTCCCAAATTTTGACAGTTGTAGCATCTGATCTTTGAAACATCTTTCTTCTTATCTGGAACTCTTACGGAGTTAGCTTCTTTATTGTTCTTCCTAGAGGAACTTCTTTTGTTCTTTTGAACTGTAAGATCTTTCTCTTCGTCAACAATTAATCTCTTATGTTGGTCTGCAAGTCTAGATTCTTCGTGTGTGCAATCTCCCCATAACTTATCAAACTTGGGTAACTCGCTTCTTGCACACACTCTACAAAAGGAATCCAAAATGTTGGAAACCCATTTAGGGTTGTGGTTACAAGCTCTTTGTCACTAATGACATCTCCAATAGTTGCAAGCTGATCTCTAATCTGAGAAACTCTCATAAGATAGGATGAGACAGATTCTGAGTTTTCCATCTTCATATTACGAAGCTAATTTCTTAAGGCAAGATTCTGGATAATGTGTTTTCTTTTATATAACCTGGTGAGTGCTTCATACGTTTTCCTTGATGTCTATAGTTCGGATATATGAGGGATCAAGTGATCCTTTATTGAATATGACACGATTCTCTTTGCTTTCTTTTCATTCTTCTTATGCTTGGTCTTTTGCTCTTCTTCCTCTGGTTTTGGTACACCCATTGTAACATGTTCTAGGAGATCATTCTCGTCTAGAATCATCTGCAACCTATGCTTCCAAGATAAGAAGTTTCCAAATCCTTCCATCCTGTCTTCTACCCTGATGCTGGTAGCCATTCTTTCTTGTAGTAGAAACCCTAGCCCTCCGAGCTATAAAAATAATAGAAAAATAAAACTTCTTGGATCTGAAAAATGAACTCACCAAAAGATGTGTTGGACTGAGGCGAGTATGCTGGTATAGTCAATTTCTGAAAATTCCAATTTCTGACCCTTGAAACTTGACCTGCAAAATTTTGGACTACAACTTTCTGGTTTTGGTTCTGGTTTTCTGGTACCAAGTCAAACTAGGGTTTGAATTTTCAGGAGTTCTTCCCACTGAAAATATTTGATTCTTGTGCCAAAATATGTGCCCAGGAAGGGTGCAATTCCCAATGTGGTTAAAATTCCAAATATTCAAGAAACCCTAATTTTTGAATCCCGACAAAATTGAAGACTGAATTTGCGACAATGATCTTTCAGGCCTGCTCTGATACCATGTTAAGTTTCTTTCTTAATATTTTATTATTAATCCCGAGTTCAATAGTAATTATTATAGTTATAACAATAACATAATAAGGATCTTCCTGAAAGAAACAAGATCACAGAGTACACAAGCATTTATCCTGGGAATCCCTCAAGGGGAAGAAAACCCAACAAAACTTCTTTAATATAGATTCAATAACCAAGTACAGTACCAAAATAACTCTCTCTATGAGAGACAAACTACCATGATGCTAGACCAGAACATAATCAAAGAACCATAGCCAATCCAATGCCAAGACAATAAACCAAACACTAGAGAATATCCTCTCCCAAGCAATGTGCCTCTCTCTCTTCCTTCTTCCGACGATTGGTAGCTGCATCTTCCTTCAATACTTGCGCACTAGATGAGTGAGCTGAGTGAGTGAACAAATGAGGCATTGGCTTCCTTTATTTATACAAACTGGAAAGCGCTGAAAGGAGGTGTCTCTTCACTGGCAGGGCCGACTTCTCTTTCTAAGTAGTTAGAACCACTTTAATTTGCCTAGGGGTCGACTTATTAATTTGCATATTACATTTATGATTTGACCAATCCACAAAAGGGGATAAGAATATTCTTTGCAGTTACACAATATTTCAACACCCTTCACTTTAGGCCAGCTGTTTGAATCCACGGGGGGTATCCCAATTCTTGGAAACAATATGTATAGTACAAGTAATTTCCAACTACACACCTCAATATATGTTAGATATACTAGTGCCTTAGTAGAAAAATGCCCTGAAAATATTCAAATAAGAATTAAGGAAATAAATAATACAATATAAGGAGGGTTAGGAGATACTTATATGAGTGTTGAGATCTGAAATAATTATGCTACAACATAAATATAAATCATCACTAAGAAATCACTTTTTAGATGAATAGAAAATGTACCTTTGATTGCTCAAGAGTGAGATCTAATTGCACAAATCAAGAAAGAATCATATACTTGAATTATACCTTGATCATATGTTGTAAATTGGACTAGATTTCTACTGTCCAACAATTTTAGAGTCTGACATATGATAAAAAAAAACCCACAGAAAATGCAGATTTTGGGTGAGGAAAAGCACCCCAAGGGTGTTTAAAATAACTTAGAATGATGAACCTTGGGCACTTTAGCTAGGGAAATGAATAAACTATGCGAAAATAACCCAACAATGATTATTTGCAAGTACAAATGAATAATAACCATGTAATTAGCTCAAACTTGCAAAGAGAGGTGGTGAATACCCCTATGGTTTCAGAAAAAATCTTCAAAATGAAATATAAAAACAATGACCACTTAGGAGATGAATTCACCATTAGAATGTGTCAGACATCCTTTATAAACAATCCATAAGTGAAATATAAGCTAGGGTAAGGTTAGAAAGCACCTTTTTAGGTCAAGCCCTAGCATTAGGGTTTCACAAATTCTGATTTTTATTGTTGTAATTAATTTCCAAAATTAGTAAACACCTTAAATTAGCCACAAAACATTAGATAAAACATTGAAACACAATACCGATAGGGCCAATTTTCCTTCTCAGGGTTAGAAATTAATAATGAAGCACAAACTCATGAATGAAAGTGTTTAAAAAATGAGAGTAAATTGTTAGATTTACTCTAGACAATGATATACATATTTTTGAAGATTTATCTTTTATATTTTTTTGTATTTTTTTTATTTATATGACATGAAAATAAAAGAATTGTTTTTTTTAAGGTTTTTATGGTTGGTTGTTGGAGTTAATCTTAATGTCTTGTATCCACTTAGGGCATATGGGGTCAAGAAGTATGCCCTTCTAAGAATTGGTTATCAATGTTTATGGATTAGAATGAGACTAGGTCCTCAAGGCTAAGTCTCTTGTCTAATCAAGACAAACCATGAAACCAAAACCTTATAAGAAGGGTTTCCCCAAGGGAATAGCCTTCACCAACAAGATCAACAAAAGAATTGCAAATAATACTTAGAACCATTTCCAAGAAACATAGAACTAATCAAGACAAGAGATAAGCACTTACGGAATTGATTTAGGGAAGATGAAAGAGATACAAACCCTAGACATCCTCCCTCCAAGTAGTTGATAACTCCTCAATGAATCAATCTTGCTAGTTTATGTAGAATATTTAGCATTCACAATATCCTTAGAAAAAACACCAAGAAGAATAACCAAGAAAGAAAGAGATCGAATAATTGACACCAAGAAACACCAAGTAAAAGATCTTCTATTAATGGCTTCAATAATTATCTCCAACAATTCACAACAATTTGGAAAGAGAGGAGTGCCTCTATTTACAGATGAGGCTCACAAATCCTCCTCATTGTTTATTCCTCAAAGTTAGGCTAAGGAATCAAGCAAACGCGACTTGTCATCCACACAACTTAGAGACTAAGTCAAAAAATACAAATAAATGATTTTTCACATGTTTAAAAAAACCTCATAAGGGGTGATGTCAAGCTTCAAGGAGGGTCGGTTTCACTCCTAAGTGAAACGTTCCACTTGATATGGACTTTGAAGGCTTCAAAAAGTGGCAAGGAATATTCCATGGACACTTGTTGTGCGAGGAGTAACACCTTCCCATTTTCTTAACTTCATCTCTAAAGTCATCCAGTTGAGTCAAGAAATAGGGAACCCTCCTTCGTGTTTTCAAGATTCTTGTCATTTAGTTGGAATTAAAATTCTTCTCTTGCAAGTTCAACATCCTTCTCTCTTTACTTTTCCTTTCTTAGGCTCTTTTGCTGAAGAAAATCATCTTCCCCTTGGACTGTCGATATAGACCGTGTCATCGACGTAAACACTTTTATCATCGATATAAGGGAGACGAATAGACATAAGTTGTCGATACACCTAGTGTCGGTGGAAATGCCATATTTTTTTCGATATATTGAGGCATTCCAACACTTAGATTTTTCTCATATATTTTTCCTTCCTTTCGACATATTGGAGGCCATATCCCTTTTGGTTTCCACATATTGGAAACCAAGTGGATTTTTCCCTCCAACATATTAGAGGCCAAATCCCTTTTGGGCTACGATACACAAAAGACAATCCACCAGGGTTTGATTCCTTTTTCTTTCCAATATTCCAGAGCTCACATCCTTTTTTGGCACTGATACATGAAGTTCACCCACCAGGGGTCAAATAAATTTTGTGTGCCGATGTATCAAAGGAAAAATCACTTTCTCCCTTTGGTGCACTAGCGCATAGATCATGTTTCACCTCTGATACATCGATATAAGAATTGTTTCTCATCACCGATAAAGAAGAAGAAGAATAACATTTAGGTGTCAATACAACGACGAGCCACCATTCCTTTCATGCGTACGAGAGGTCTTTTCATGCGATTTTGTTGATGTTTTGGTAGTTGTAGGAGGTATTAACCTCCACATATAACCTATGGCTTTGAATAGAATATTTTGAAAGCAAGTGAACCATTAAATAGATGTGTGGAAACCCTAGAAGACAAGTCAACCTAGAAGAATAAATAACATTAGAATATTATCTTCCAGAAATACAAGTCGTCTCCACAAGAAAAAGATAAACAAAAAATATAATTACTAGAAAGTTAGGTCAGCCCAGCCAAAAAAGTCACTCGACAGATTAATATAAATAGAGGACGTTTTAGCTCATTTGTACACCCAGTTAGTGTGCAAGTCTTGTGGAGAGCTACAGTTGCAGTTGCAATTGCAATTGCAAGGAGGAATAAGGGTGCATGGTCATCTCTTGGTCTTGGTCTCTCTCTTAGTAACTTTCTTGGTGATATTCTTGGTGATATTGTTGCTAAGTATGGAGCAAGTTTGAGAGAGAGAGAGCAGTGTAGATCCAACTGCTGTAGTTGTGTATGGTACTTGTTCTGTGGATATGGAGACTCTCTCTCTTGTGCTCCACCCTTGGAGAAGGAGTGCTCTACTTGTCTTGAATTGTTGTTGCAGTTAGCAATTAGGGTTTATCTATTGGTTCTGGAGTAGGCTTGCTAGCATTATTATAAGTAAAGTTTAGTGTGATTGGGGGTGGCATATGTGAATTCCTATGGTTGGGTGACAATGATGTGACATTGTCTATGGTTAAACGAGCATACCAAAATTTCAACATGGTATCATAGTTGGTTTCCTTTGTATCAATATAACTGTTGGAAGGAAGATCACCAACTTCCCCCACTGCCAATATCATTGATAACTTACTAGACTCACTAAGAAGGTCTCCTAAGTAAGGCACATCTCTTCCTTGGATCAGATCTACAAATTTTTGAAGTTGAGATATTAGGGTTTCCTCATAAAAACCCTAGGGTTGCAGTGCTAGTTGCAGTGCCAGTTGCAACACCAGTTGCAGTGCCAACACCGGTTGCAGTAAAGTTTTTGTGAAACATTGGGCCTAATATTTGGTTTTTCTAGTGCGCCTTACCCTAGCGCATATCCAGTTACCTTTAGATTGCAAGTTGAATCACTTTGAAGCTTTAGGGTTCATCATTGCTTGTCGTTGTTGTCGGATGGTGCCACTGTCTGTCGCTGTTGTCGAAGGTATGCACTTATATATGTTTAAGTTGTATCACTATTTTGAGTGTGATTGCAAGAGAAGGGATTTCTAGTCCAAAGAACGATCATAGATCCAAAGGGATCTCAGATCCAACACATTCATAGGAACACTACACTCCAAGTTTGATTGTTTTCATATGCCGCTAACTATTATGGAATTATTGTGACCTTATGAACATCTAGTTGTATTTTGATCTATTGAAGTTATGATTATGATACTAACCTCTGTTCAAAGTTAAAGTTAGAAACTAACTTTATTCAAAGTATTAGATTGATTAAGGTTGAGACTTTAGAGTTTATTTGCTCTATATTCTCTAACTTGGATTTCTGTCTAGAAAGTATATTGTCTTAAGTACAAGGGACACCTTGAAGAGAATACTTGTCACCTTGAATGAAGGAGACTCAGAATAAAATCAACAACACTTGTTCTTGAAGATAAGACTCCAGATTTCATGTTTGATTAAATTAATAAGTTTCCAATTTTCACATATCATGTTTTATAATTGCCACATTACTAGTTGTGACAACAATCCTTGAAAGGTTCTATTACTGCTAAATACAATGAATACTTGGTAGCATGTGAGTACTATTGATATAAATGCTTGCAAGATGAACTAACATCTCCTCTAGGAGATACTTCTTGTTTTTCTTCCAGACAGGTCACCTTGGTAATAATATGATGATTACAATGAGATTGTCCTGTTTTTTTATTCTTGTTGACATAGAAATGTTCTTATGAAAATGTTATTATACTTTTTGTTCTTGTTTTCTTGTTCCGGGAAGGTTACCATGGAGGAATGATTAATCACAACAATAAAAGAGTGTTGTTCCTATTTCTTATTATTGTATTTTTATTTTGGTTCTTGTTCCAGGCAGGTCACAAGCAGTAGCTCTGAGAAGGAGCTACTGTGATTATTGTTATCGTTCTTTTTTTTATTATTATAAGAGTATTATTATTGTCTACTATTTTTCCCTTTTTTGTCCTTGTTCCAGGCAGGTTACAGGCGATAACTCTGAGGGAAGCTATAGTGACGGTTGTTGGAGACAACATATTCGATGTTCTCTAGTTTGAGACATGGAGTAGACTATCCAGATAAGAAGTTGTATACATCCATGTACCAAAGAAGAAGAAGATGAAGAAGGGTACTTTTGCGAGATACTATCTCATATGGAGATTGATTGTAAGGAGCAAAAGACTCCAACGATGATCGAAAAAATCCCTCTAGTGCAATTGATCACTCTTCAGATCATCAGGAAGAGTTAGTAGAGCCAAAAGGGCCTACCCAAAATCATTGCAGTAACCAAGAAGAGACCAACATGGTCCCATGAAAATTTGCAGGATTCAACATTGATGAGCCATATCATGAGGAGAAGATGGCTCTGAAGATTATGCAAACTCGGAGGGATTCAAGCTTCAGACGGAGAATGGAGACTTAGACAATTTCATATTCAAATGGAAGAGAGAGACATCTTTCAAAACTAACAGACATATGCCACGGGTTGAGAAGGCTAGATCGAAGCTTCAGAGGCTTCGAGAAGATATGAGATCTTATGGGAAGATTCCCTTGCTTTAGTAGACTTTGCTATAGTGACCGAGGAGGAAGCCAATCAGAAGGACTGGGATACATATATTTCCCTTGGTTTTGAGACTAGAAGGGAATTAAGTGGTGACTTCCAAGTTGATCTACAAGATCAATCATGTTACAGATAAATAGCCTAGAGATGTACAAAGCTTGATTTGTGACCAGAGAATTCTCCCAACAAGAGGGAGAAGGATATGATGAGACACTTGCTCCAATATATTTCTACCAATGAACAGGTAGCAGATATGTTGACCAAGCCTTTGTTAGGGACAAGCTTGGATTGGTCCAAATGTTTTTTCTCCAGTAGTGAGAAGTGATGTGTTCCCCAGTAGAAGGAAGTGATGAGATCCCCAGTAGTGGGAGCTACTCCAGTGCAAGTTGGTACTCCAACGCAGGCTGGTATGCTACCCCAACGCAGGCTAGTATGCTACCCCAACGCAGGCTGGTATGTTACCCGAACGTAGGTTGGTATTCCAATGCACACTGGTATGCTACCCTAACGTAGGTTGGTACTCCAACATAGGCTGGTATGCTACCCCAACATAGGTTGGTACTCCAACGCAGATTGGTATGCTACCCCAGTGCAGGTTGCTACTCCAACGCATGATGGTATGTTACTCCAACGTAGGCTGGTATGCTACCCCAACACAGGTTGGTATGTTACTCCAACGCAATCTAATATATTACCCCATCACAGGTTGGTATGCTACTCCAACGAAGGTTGGTACGCTTTTCTTTGTGTGTGTTTT
Organism: Picea glauca; assembly: GCA_000966675.3. Taxonomy (NCBI): domain Eukaryota; kingdom Viridiplantae; phylum Streptophyta; class Pinopsida; order Pinales; family Pinaceae; genus Picea; species Picea glauca. Next base: position 321,105 of record JZKD02S0163245.1, on the reverse strand, counting down.
ATTACAAATTTTACTTTTCTTTGTGTGTGTTTTATTACAAATTTTAAAAGAAGGAAATTTGCATAGGCTAGCCCTGTTTCTGTTACAGTTTTCCCTCGAGTGATTATTTTAAAATCTCTTTTGAATGGGAAAAAAAAAGCGATATAAAGGGAGGGAGAGGGGAGGAAAACCATGGCACGCATTCCCCTTCCCCCTATGCCTCCAAACCCCACTCGCACAATCATCAAGGGTAGGGCTCGATGTGGTTTTTTGTGTGTCTTTTCTCTCTCACCCTATAGCTCCCACGTCCCCAAACCCCATGCCTTCGAAGAGTTAGAGCCCACGACTTTAGATAGATTTTACAAACTATGAAAACTGTTTGGAGAAAGCTTTCAAAAACAAGAAGCAGATGCGTGTTGTTTTAAAGGCAGTAGCAAGCATCAAGGGACATGGAAATGGATAGGGACAAGGGACAGGGACAGTGGGCTCATCTTGAGGGATAGTGGGAAGGGACAGTGGGCTATAAAAGGACAAGGACAATGGTCTAACAGGGACAGTGGGTAGAGCAGCAAGTTTTCAACAGTGAGACCAACAGATAGTGAAGGGTTAAGCATAAAAGAGAGGGTCAGTTTTGGGCAGAGACTTTGATTTCCCTTAATAGCATCATGACAATGGGACAAGAAACTTTAGAACCTGTGGAAACAAATGATATAGGGCAAGTGAAAATTGCCTCATCAACAAAAACTGGAAAGTGGGTTTGGGTTAATGCCAAACAGTATCGGGGCATTTTAAAACGAAGACTAGCTCATCTGAAATGGGAGCAGACAAGGAAAAAAAGGTCTCAAAGGGAAAGTACTTGGGTCCTTCACAAGAAACAACATTCAAACAAGTCCTCTTTGCAAGTATGTGGCAACAAGTCCAAAGGAAAAGGAAAAGGAAAAGTCATTGATGATTATGCTTTATATAGTCTTACATCCACACCTCTCACTTGGTCATCTGATCTTTATGTGAAAGAATTGTTAAAGGTAAAAGAGAGGTTGGAAGTAGTAGAAGCTAAAGAGATGGAAAGAGATTGTACAATCCATAGAATAATAGCCAAAAACCAGGATTTAGCAAAAAGCAACAAAGTTCTGAAGGAGCAAGTGTCATTGCTACAGGAAGCTCTCCGAATGGGGAAAAGAGAATGGCAACGCATGAAAGCGGAAGTGAAAAGCATAAAGAAAATTGTAGTGGAGAATACAGAGGTGATGAATGCGAAGCTATCCCAGGATAAGGGGAAAGTAGTTACCCAAATAGACAACAATGAAGAGACATCAAGAGAAGAGAGGAAAGGAGATTCCGCAAAACTCTCTAAAACCTGGGCTCAAATTATTAGCAATCCTTCTAAGAGGGAAGGAGAAAGAAACATTCAGGTTGACAACATGCAAGATAGAGAAAGCAAAGAAAGACATGATAGCGCAACAAACATAATTATCAAGGGGGTGAAAGATTATGGGAAAAATGAATGTACTCTTGACCTTGCAAGAGACTTCTTGAAAGACAAGCTCCAATGGAAAGGACAAATATGTCAAGCATGGAGAGTAGGTAAGCCTAACGGTGAGAGATCCAGGCCCATAAAAGTCATCATGCCCAACTTGTGTGATAAAGAGATCATTCTAAGCAGGAAGCAGTTCTTGAGGGGTTCTCGGTTTTTTCTAGAAGAAGACTTAACGGTAATACAACAAGAGGAAAGGAGGGACGAGATGAAAAAAGTTAGGGAAGCAAGAGATGAGAGAAAAAGAGCATGGATTTATAAAGGTAAAGCTGTGATAGCACAATTTGGACCTCCTTCCAAAACAAGGCAGCAAGACAATAACAAAGAAGAGGCAGCAAACTCTTTAGCAAGAAATGAGGAAGCAAGGTCAGTATGGGCAAGCAAGGACAAAGACTCAACTGTGAGTCTTGCATGCCAAAACAAATAGCAATCAAATCGTACCCAGGTTTC